>JASGCC010000187.1:532500-627951 GCA_030067915.1 Hydractinia echinata | reverse complement strand
AGAAAACAGGAATATTTTTAAAGGCGCCGATATTTTTAAAGGCGCGCACGCGTCAGAGTGCTCAATATTGCACAATATATTTAAAAGCGCATGTGCACGTTTCAAAAGTCAAAATAATTGGATATTCTTATGAGCGCTGATAACGCTGCAGTGTCAACGTACTTTCGTGATTTCGACCAGTTTCAGTTTCGACCAGTTTGCTTAAAAGGCCGCCATTTTAATTCTGTACGCGCATTTCTGCTACAAGTGCATATTGGGCCGCTCAGACCCACAACCGCGCAGCGCTAAGTACGTCGTTTTTTGTAATCAATGTGGACATTCACTTTAATATTTCACTTTTTTCTTAAATTCTCTATTTTTCTTTTTAGGTCAACTACATTCCATACGCTGAAGTACTAGCTGAATTGGTAGAATCCAAACCACACCTGTTGAAAATGTTTTTTAGAGATTCACCATCAGCCTTAAAACATTTTTTTTTTGGTCCTTGGTATCCACAGCAATATAGATTAGAAGGTCCTGGTAAATAGGACGGCGTACGAGAACACATAATGACGGCGCATCAATACACCCATTGCCATATGTTGAAAAAAACACAAAAGTCTAGTACGAACTATCTTTTTAGTTTTGTCGTCGTTCCTTTTTTATGTTCTACACAAATTGTATTCAATAGGTATATTTTTACAACCCCGTTTCCTTTTGTTTTTTCTTTCGAGCGATGTCGCTATATCAAAAGGCAAGATAGAGTCCTGGGAATGAGACCTATTTTTATCAATTGCGTGAGATTTGCTTCATGTGTCGAATGTTGAATTGCGTTCGTATTGAGCTTGAGTCAAAAATTGACTCCTAAAATTGGTACATATCATCAAAGAAAGACAAAAGTCTGGTTTATTCAAGACATTACGATATGTACTTCGGTGCTGTATGCTGTCTTATGGCATATTTTGTGGACGCAGATTCAATTTTTTATTAACTTTTTTCTCGTTGACACTTGATTCCAATGTTTTTTTCTGAAATACAGTGGAATCCCTCTAAAGCGGACACCATCGGCGCCAAAAAATTGGCCGCTTTAATGGGATGTCCGCTTTATAGAGATTTTGCCGCAAATTTTAGTTTAGACGGAACTTTGACCAAGAAATGTGTTTTGGGCACATTTAAGTATTCTTTTAAAAAGAATAGACTAAAAACATGCTTATAGGCTTTGAGAAAAATAATCTTTAATTGATGACTGTTTTCGATTTTTTAGTTAAAGGTCCCCGATCTTTTTAGTGGTGGTAGACATGACATCACTTCATCTTGCCCAGCATCACTATCATCTCTTTCAAACCGATGCTTTCTAGTGCCAACTTCTCACATTTGTCATTACTTTATCATTATATTTTTTTGTCATTTTTTTTTTTGCAGTATCCGCTTTTAAGAGAGTGTCCGCCTTAGCCTTGATTGTCCGCTTTATAGTAATTTTTCTATAAGAGTTTAACCTAAAATCAATCCGTTCCAAGTACCACTGTCCGTCTTAACGAATGGTCAGTTTTAATGTGTGTCTGTCATAACGGAATTCCACTCTACCAGTCATAGTCACGGGGTCAATTTTCCAGTGGGTAAACCATCAAAGTAAGGCATATACAATGGCCAATTTTTGCGTTCTAGCTCTCAAATGTTTCTGAAAGAAAAGTTGAGGACCCCGGCCTTTACAGGGTGAAAGATAATTAACCCTTGTCCTTCATCAAAGAATTCATCCTCTTTCTTAAATATAAAACAATCTAGTCATCAGGTGTTATGATCTAACTATGGGGTTGTTTTGCCCGATATTTGCCCGTGTATTTGCGGGATCCGTCCTTTTAGAGTTAGCCTATAAATTGGTTTGCACACATTACTTGGTAACCTGTGTGGAAATTATGTAGAGAATTTGTTGGCTGTTGGCAAAACAAAAAGATACAAAAGTTTAATAATAATTTTACAACTGTTTTCTATATATGCCTGTTCACACACCTGTCGCTGTAAATGATTTGGACTAGACAGAGTGGACAGTTGGACAGTTGGACCAGAGTTGAAGTAAATCTAAACTTCACTTCGATGTTTAGCCTACAAAAGTATCAGTCATTTCTACCGAAAGAAAGCAATATGTGTTCTGAATTTATGTGGCAGCTGCTAAATATTTCCATCACATAAAAAACTAGTTTAATCAACATGTTTTTTTACGATCGTATTATTCGCTTTACAAGTATTTCCCAATACACGCGAATATTATCGTCAAAGATAAAAAAAATGTTAACGAAGATTATTGTTTACGAAAAATTAATGCGCGCGAAAAAGAATGAGCTGATTTAAAAAGCAGCATAAGCTGCGATACCATGTTATTCATCGTGTCAGTATACATATAATCAGCATTCAGCATGCCAGATCGGTGCGATTTTCCGCAGGATAGTAAAAACGCTTCAGTGAATATAATATTTTCAGCAGAACTATTTTCGTTGCTTATAGTTAAAAGAAAGAACATAATTCAGAATGAAAATATTATTTTTTGAAATATTTATTTTATTATGTGTTGCCATACATAAAGGTTCAGCAGCAAAATGTAAGTAATTTTATTTATAGCGGACACCTCTCTGCAACGGTCTCTTTTCTCAGGAACGGTACAGCTAAACCTCTTTATAACGAAACTTCTTTATAGCGGACACCTCTTAAATTTGTTTTACCTTTTGAGTGAAAGATATTTACAATGTGTTTGCTCTTTCTTCTTCCAAAATCAGCCTCTTGACATAATTTACGACCGATTTACTATACCCTAATCCACCGACAGGGTTTTTGAATTAATAAAGTCTATGTGTGCGTAGCGGATATTTCTTCGAGGTCCCAATGTGTCTGCTATAGGGAGATTTTACTGTGTCACGTTTCGCGGACGTTACGTTAGCGTTAGGCACTAAAGTAAACGACATAGTATAGTCTTTTGTATTCGATTTTGTCGCAAATCACTCTCATCATGGAATGGAGATCGGTCCAAAAACTACTTGAAGTGACAATTCACAAGCACATATACAATGTTGTCGCATAAGATTTCTTAATAATAACTTCCACTCACACTAATGTTTGAGAAAAGAAAACACCTCTATAAGGTCACATCATTGGTACATAAAGAACCAGTCTGTGTTGTGGATGCGTCCGTATTATGATAATCCTCCCGAAAAACTGGTTTAAAGGCAAGTTAAACCGGTTGTCAACCTCGTCCCAAATTTTCTTTCTAAAGTCCTAATGTCAAGGTTAAAATCAAAAACTGTTTAAAATGTGTTGGAATTATATAATTTCATCTTTAGATACTGTTACGACCCGGGGCCTACATTGGAGTTTATGAACCTCCTAAAGAAATGTATGGACTATTTGGGTACTGGAGAAATAACAAAAATCAATTTGTTAGCCTCAGAGAAAGAACAGGATTTTTTAGACAGCTGGATCAAACTGACAAAGCTGTTTATGTTTTCGTTTGGTCACCAACTTCGTTCACAGTCGACGAATATGAGAAGCGTAATCAGGAGTTAATCGACTACATAAATGGGCGTGTGAGTCAATCCAAAATCGATATGTATCCACTCTTTGTCGGGAAAGCTTCTTCAGTGCGAGCGCGTATGAGTAAACATCTTTCATTACGTGCATCAGGTAAAGTTGGCGCCTTTTCAAAGGAAGACAAAGAAACTAGGCTAGCTATCGATGAGCCGAACAAGAGAGTGTACTTCGATCAAATCTTAAGTCAAATTTTCATGACGCGAGTTGAGTTGTCCACTTTAGAAGAAGCTAGAATGACAGAACAATTTCTACTCTACGTGTTCACGCTTCCCTGTAATATTGTTTCGACTACATGCAAGCTCACTGTATTCGATCGAAAAGACATTAACAACAGAAACAAAATCCTGAATGAATATAACACCGTCAGAAATAGCATGAAGTCTATTTATAGATACGTTCGCTTGTTTCCACAAGTAGCACCCTACAGAGACTTCTTTGACAGCTTGTTTCGATAAATAAACTATTTGATTTGATGAAACTAGAAGGATAAACTTTTTATGAGTGAACCAATATTTTCATGAAGAGAAACAATTTTTTCATAAGGGAACCAATTTCTTTATCAGTGAACCACTTGCTTAAATCAGAGAAGCACATTTTTCATGAGTGAACCACTTGTTTAAATTAGAAAATCACTTATCATGAGTGAATTACTTTTTCTATGAATGGACCACTTTTATATGAGTGAACCACTTTTTCCATGAATGGACCACTTTTTATGAGTGAACCACTTGCTTCGACGAATAAACCAATTGATTGATTAAGACTACATGTTTCCATAAAAAACCTTCTGTTCCATGAAGCTCGCCTTTTCAAGCAACGACTATTTAACTTGATGCGATGTAAAGTTTTATTTTATAGAAGAACACACGGGAAATATACCGGCTATAATAAAACTGACGATCTAATGCGGGAGCCAAAAAACTAGCCGAGATAACTTTAGCGATTTTTGATTTAAAACAAACGTCTACAGTTGATGTGTATGCAAATATATTACCGAGTTTCGAGAAAGATTTAACAATTCGAAGGTGAAACAAGTAAAACAAAAAAAACATGTGTCTCCAACATCTGCGCTCCCGAAACTTTTGCAGCACATTGATTATTTACCATCATGTATCATGGTTGCAGCGTAGGACCCTGTGTTCACAAGCGAAAATTGTAACTCGGCTCCTACGAATTTCTAATTCACATATTGAACACCCAACTAAAATAAAACAAGAGACCAGGTCAACAATTTCCGCAACGAAAGCAATAGACGGAAAAATTTTACTGAATGATTCAACAAGTCTGTGGAGATTTTTGACACTGCAGCGCGTTTCGACTAAATTGTGAAACTCAGTAACTTGCTTCATTAAATACAAATTAAGAAAAAAAATAATAAATACTTATGATACCATAGGAATCGCTTTGGTTTACAATATCCTTAAGCTAAATATTTAAGCTGTCGAGCGTTCATGAAGAAGTTCGCCGCATGATCTAAAATTTCTCTTGATTATAATCAGCCCTTTCCCGCAAAGTATTTTCAAGAGCAACAATACTATTTATAGCGACCCTATTAATTCTTTTGAGAGCGCATTTCCAAACATTAAAAGTTAACAAACAACTTTATGAAATACTATGAGGACCAAACGTTGAAAACAAAAATGGCTTATATGTAGACCAAAATTATCTAACTTAACGCAATAAAAATATCTGATAATAAGAAAATAGTCTTGTTTAAAGATAAACAAGAAACCGCGGTCGGTTTGAAATCACACATAACGAAAAAACATTTCAGTCTACGCGTTCCTGCAAAGAATATGTCGATATAATTCCGATCCAGATATTATTAAAAAATAATAAGCTGCGTTTCCATCCAGTTGCATCACTTGCATGTTCGTAAATTTTGTATTTGAGGAGGATGGGACAAAACTCAAACCAAATTGTTCATAAAACTAATTAGAACATTTATTTATTTTATTTATTTATTTAACATCAAATCGGGTTCATATAAAAATATGGTACTTCTCCCTATAAATTAAAAATACAAATGAAAATTTATTAATATATAATACAATAATACAATAGACCTTTTCATCGATAGCGACACCATTTTGAATTTCCCGCTTTCGCAATGCATCTCCGGACGACCGGGGTATCTTAGAAATCAAAACATTACAAGATTAGAGCCATTTTGTAGCTTGTTTATGCTTGGATTTTTGTGAAATGGGAATTAATGATCGCTGTGCTGTTGGAGCTTGTAATAATGCTCGAAAATATAAGAATAAATATGTAATTAAGCCACATATCTCTGCATACGATGGGAGTCTTGTGCTAAAATTCTGGAAATGTCCTGATCCAAAGTTTTATTCTAAATGGGGGTTTGCATGTAATAGGAAGCATTTATTTTTTAAGAAACACAGTGTTATATGCTCAAACCATTTTGATTATGGAAGACCCACTGATGTTAGCCAACACCCTACACTATATTTGAAAGGATATGGTGAAGAGCCTGCTAGGAAAAGAAAACAACAACAACCAAAGGACAGGCAGGCATTACCTTGTGCATCCAAAAAGCGAAAGTTAGGCAAAATATCGACACCTACAAAAAATGAAGCATCTATAGGACCAGCCAGTGAAGAAGTAAAAGAAGAAATTATAACACCTGATACTGTCAGTGCTTTTGATTTTAGTGTCAGCGTTGATTTGACATCGCCGTCATCTTCCCTAGCTAGTTTTGCATCAGAAATGTTTTCGCCTATTGGCATCCCTAATTCATCGTTGCTGGTAAGTACACCTGATATTGTAATGGATCGACCAAAAACAATGTCTCAAATGTCTTGGGAATGTATAAAAGCAATAATCGTATCATCAAGCTATATACTGGATGTCCATCAGGAAAAATATTTATGTTCATTGTAAACCATCTTAGACCCAAGCATAAAAAACTGCAGTATTATCGAGGCTCCAATTCATCTAATGATGATGTAAAGAAATACCAAGCAAGTCCGATAAAACTGTTTTGTCAACGAAAGCCTGGTCCAACGAGGTCTCTCTCATTGGAGGATGAAATATTAATGACATTAATGAGAATTCGGTTAGATGCACCTGTTGAAGATTTAGCATTCAGATTTGGGATCTCAGCAAGCCATGCTTCAAACATAATAACAACATTTATCTTATTTCTTAGTTTAGAGCTAGAACCTTTGATTTATTGGCCAAGTCCTGATGAGACATTATCATATAAGCATAATCACTTTGCTGGGACATTTAATAAGTGTGAAGGAATTGGAGATTGTACTGAACAGTGGATAGAACATTCTAACAACGTTGCTGCACAATATCAGACCTATAGCACATATAAAAGTCATAACACCTTAAAAAAATTAATATTTTGCACAAAATCTGGTTCCATATCATACATATCACCTGCAACCGATTCATAACAGAAGACACAAATGTTGCAAAAAAATTCACTCCTAATTTTATGGTACTTTTTGATAAAGGTTTTAACGTACAAGATTTGTTCTTATCACGTCAGGTAACCTGTGTTTTGCCCCCATTTGTTCGTCAAAAGACAGTTTACTCGATCAGAGGTATATCATGGTAAACGTGTTGCTAGAGCAAGGATCCACATAGAAAGAGTGATGGGAAGATTAAGGAATTTAGAATGCTTAGTAATACTTTACCAATATCAATGACTGATCTATGTGACCACATTTGGACAATAGCTGGGGCAATATTAAATATGCAACCACCTTTGGTAAAATAATATTCAAGTACTCCCTTCAATTTGCAGAGAAATGTTAGGCTTTACAAACACCATCATAAACGGCTTTTTTTAAAGCCACACATTTTAAAAAAATGTTATTTATGGCATAGATGGCATAAAGCAAAATTCCTTTGCTTTTACGGCAAACCGTATCAGTACCATTATTATACAGTGTGTTTCAAATGTTTTTTTATGTAATTAATAAATATAAAAGCATCACAGGGCTTTTAATATATATACTTTTAGGGAAGAAAGTGTTTGCAGAAAGAAACTTTTGCGGTTCTGCGAAACAACATTTTGTGGGAAAAACTTTTGCAAATTTTCAAAAAAAAGTTTCTTCCGCAAACACTTTCTTCCCTTAAAGTATGTAAGGCATACTTAAGCATAAGTGCCAGCCTTTGAAAGGCTAAGCCTGTTGCTGTATGTTTACATTATGCAGATTACATATAAAATCAGACATATATATATACTACCTGTATTTTTTACCAATTAATGTTTTTTTTAAATGTGTGGCTTTAAAAAAAACCGTTTTATTGAGGCATGGGCACAGAAAATTTGTTTGAGGCAAAATTTTAATCAGGATTGGGAGGAGAGCAGCTGATCTAATTCCTTTTGTATCTGATTACTGTCACTTATTGAAACATAATCAACAATTTCATTTAAAACATCTTTGCATATATATTTGGTGGCTATTTCCCCACTAAACATCTCTGGAAGTATATATGTGGTAAAAAAATGTTCCAATCGAGGCACTGATTTATTCGAGTAAACATTTTTTTTTCCACTGTAATTGTGCATGATTCTTGTGGTAAATAAACAACAAAGTCAGCATAAGTTGCTCCAGTTACATACATTTGATGCTGAATTTGTGTGAAATAAGGATGGCTAGGTTTTAAGGTATAGACAACTCCAGATGTAGCAGACATGGCATTAATGCAAGAGTTATGCGATGTAGCATAATCACACATATTTTTATCTCGAGCATAAACTTTGTGTTCAATACCCCATGAAAGTGATGCAGACTTTGTAACTGGTGTATAGCCCAATATCTTAGCAACCAAATTATTTATTGCAGAAGTGTTAGGGTTTTAAACGGTTATATTTAGCGAGAACAGCATGTGCTACTGAGGCTGTGATAACACCGTAGTGATAATCAAACCATGATTTGTTCGAACTTTGTCCTCTAGTTGAAACTTCATTTCTAATATCTGTACTTCAGTACGGTTTCCTTCAATGATTTGTTAGAAATCATCAGATGTCGATTTACCGACCACCAGTTCCTTCATATTTAATGGTTTGCTTGCCACTGGTGTTACTTCATTATAACTGTGCTCACAAACAATATTACTGTCTTTGAAGCACAGAACAGAAGCTTTGCCTTCTGATGCTGATACAAGTTCGTTCCAGTTAATAGTTGAATGTCGCTCTTGAGGTGGACGAGGATCAAACATATTTCTCGGACATTTTATAGGAAGATCGTTGTTTTCTGGATGAGGTCTTTTGAAGTTAACTAAGTTTAAGGGTACAGGCTGATGAACTTTACCCTTTTCGGTAACAGTTTCTTGCCACTTTTTGTTTTTTAGAAGTGCAAGTTTTTGTTAAGTCCCAGTGATACTTTATTTTCGACAAAATGAAAATATGCTTGCACGACTCGCTGTATCCTGCAACACAGCCACACTCTCCAGTCACAATTTCACGACTGTCATAGTTTATGCACACCCAGACATTATAGGGTGTTTCACTAACTCTTGTTGTGGCACTACATTACCTCATGAAACAATACTTTAAACAACTTGAAATATTGTTAAATTCAACATTCCTAACATGACCTGCAAACATCAGATTGTGGCCTTCTTTGCAACCTTTTTCTGAAATACTTTTTTTTGCATAATCCCTGAGACAGCTTGTGGTGATGTCTGGAAAGTATAAGAAGGAATTCATCCAGCCTAATTTTAATTCCTCAGGAAAAGGAATTTTGATACAATCAACACATAATTTTGCAGCTCTTTGATCCTTTATCTCTCTGCTTTTCTCCTCCAAGGACGGTAACACTGGAAGTTCAAGTAACTGAGCAGCTAGGACTTCTTAATTAAATCAGCTTTTCTACTCCCTCCCCCAGATAAAGATATGCCTCGGGAAGACAAATATTTCTTAAGTGCCTCTACATTCCATTTATTAATTCTTTTTCAGTAAAAACCATGATTAAAACAAATACAATCCAACGCAATCCAACAAATTCTTCTGTTGACACTAAGATACCCCGGTCGTCCGGAGATGCATTGCGAAAGCGGGAAATTCAAAATGGTGTCGCTATCGATGAAAAAGTCTATTGACATGGTGTGAAAAGAGGTAAAAAAAAATTAGCCAAGAATAAACCCAGCCCTTGACGTGTTGATTAAGATTTTTAAAAATGCCCTGTGTAGGAGGTCGTCAAACTTTCTGCATGCTTTACAATTTTATCAAACATTCTGATCACTCCGGACAAAGCTTCTTTTCAAAAATGTTTTTTGTATGAAGCTATTTCCTCTGCGCGTGAGAGCTTATTTCAAAAGAATATGCTCAAAGAAAGCAAAACCGAATGAGTTTTGCTTTTGTGAGAGCGCGTGTGAAAAATAAAATAAAAATAATAAACTTTATGTTTTAAAACTTTAAAACTTTATATGTTAATACAACATTGTCCAGATAAAACACAATAAATTATACGACACACAAATTCTTAGCTACGATTTTTTAATACATGGCGAAATACACATAATGAAAATTGGTTTGTTTGTTTGTTTGTTCGTTTGTTTCGCTGAAAAAAAGGAGAAAAAAATTGCGTGCATAAAGTCTCTAAATTCTGGCTAGCTATAAGGAACTCTACAAACAAAAAGAATTTTACGTATTGGTAACATAAAAGCACTTTAAAACATAGCGTTCTTTCAAGTCATCCTAAAATTGCTGGTTTTTAAAATTATTTTTTTACTTCACTTCATTTTTGCTTGAAAAATATCAGCAACAACAGCTTCTTTCTTCATCTTAACTAAGGGCCATGCTTCAATAAAAACAGCTAAAGATAAAGGTCTTATTCCTTAACTTTATATCAGGAAAGCACAACATCAGCTTTCCGTTTATACGCGAGAAAACAGTAAAGAATTTTTTATCCAGTGAAATGAGCAATAACAAAGACTCGAATCCAGTGTGATAAAACTTTCCTGAAGACCGCCGCCGCCGTCGCCGCGACGAAAGGGTAAACCAACATATCACACTACTCCGTATGTGTGATTTAATAATCTTGCGCGTGTACGAGATTGTATAAATACTGGCCGTTCCAAACATCTGCGTATTCCTATATCGCAGATGAACAAGAAAGCCTGATGGTTAAAAAACTGTGGGAACTGTTTATATCCGTGTTACAAACGTTATCCTGTTTTGAAAACGCTTCGCCGGCCTGTTTGTAAACGGCACAGAACGTTTTTTAAGCGGGTCCGTTAAGCGAACAGGTTTGTAAGCCATACGTCCCGTTTGTAAACGCGACACAACTACGCCAGTCCAAATTCTCTAGGTCTGTTTTAAACCCTACGTCTCAATTGCAAACAGAGCACACACTTCACGTTTTGTAATAAACATTATCATTAAGTTGAACCCTCCTAAAGTTTTGATAATCTGCTGAGCCTCAAATTTTTCTTTGCTCTTATTTGAGCCTGACAAGTTTTTTAAAAATAAATCTTTTATTCATCTACGTTTTTAGCAAATTCTTAACTATATCGCTTTTATGTCTTCAAGAAGAGGCAAAATAATAAATAACGGCTTTAAAAAAAATGTAAAACTTAATTTAAAATCGGTAATTTGAGGGCTATGCTGGAAAAGTTTAAGGTGGAAACCCCCCTATTAAACATTTTTCTTCAATAAGGAATTTTAGTCAAATATTTTTATATCATCATAAAGTACATGTCCTAACTAAGAAATTAAAAAAAAAAAATTAGAATTGTCGCCAAGGCAACCGTCCATAATGGCAGATACTTGAAAAAGTGTGCTTACACCGGCCTAAATTCAGAGCCAACCGCTTAAGAATTCAAGCTGAAATTTTGCATGTCAAATGTTACTAAGTTATACTATGGGATGAGCGAATCAGATTTTTTACAATACTTTTCCAATTTTTGGTACTGGACCGATAAATCTGTTGATATAAAAAAGGACGGTTTTTTTAAATTTGAATCCGCCATTTTGAAAAAACTAAGACCTGATTCAAAAATCTGTTCGCTCATCCCGTAGTGCTTATTGATTTGAATCTTCACTCAAAATTCCATGCAATTTCGATAAGCGCTTCTTGAGATATTCCGGCCGGGAGATTCAAAAATGGCATTCTGAGAAAACCGCGCTTAGTTGAGATATAGAAAAATTATGTTGTTTCGTGTTTAAAAGCAAATAAATGTAAATATATGTAACCTAGAAAATCCTAAAATAGACTCATATGAACATAAGAAATGGAAATATTCATTAAGTTCACTAATGAAAACTTCCAGCTTTGTATAAAGTTCCTTCTGTTTCTTTGTTTTTGTCGTCTTTGGATTTTTTTAAACCGCGAATGAGTTTTACGCTTTTTCTTGCTACTAGGTTTGTTCTTATAAGATGAATGGAACAATCTCTTTCTGTTTGCTTCTTTGCAACCCTTAAGCATGTGTTTTGCCAGGAACCATCTTCATCTTCTCATAAACAAGAACACTTGCCTTCCGGCCAACATTAAAATGTGAGACCGCATCATATACTCCAAATTGGAGTTGCGTAAACGTTACAAATTTTGTTTTTGGAAGTCTCTCCCAAATAGTTCCATTAAAGGACTCATTTTGATTTTGAGTTTTTCCATGTAAGCACTCCTGCAATAGTTTTTCTGAACTTAGTTCCTCAAATATAGGTTTCACATGCTTGATAACCTGTAATGGTAAACCGGGTCCATGTTTGTATGTGTTTGTTCCCGCAGCTTTGTCCTGTTGAAATTTGCACCAACTGTCTTTACCAGTAGGACAGTAGGAGTGGTAGTTATTAGTTTTGGAAGATGCAACATGGAACAATGAGGCACGGACTGCATTTTGCATTCCTGGTAGGTCGTTTGGATTTTGACGGATAGCGATGCCATAGTAATTTTGAAGTCTGTCGATCGCGCGCTTTGTCAGTTTCCCTTTGCCGCCAAGACCTTGGACTTTTTTCTTCAGGTTCAAACATCTTGATCCAACCCTTTTCTGGACATGGCCAATACATTGAAGTTTTTTAACTTGAATCCCAGGGTAAATGTTTTCAACTGTTACATGGCTTTTGCTATCACCGTCTCCATATAGCTCTGCATAGCGAACATTATGTTTTTCTACAGATCGGCTAAAAATTCTTTGGACGGTGTACTTGGAGGGGTTTTTTCCCCACTGTTTGTTTCTGTATTTACATTTACATTATTTACATCTATATTTACACTTTTTGACTCTTTCGTAGCAAATCCTTTCCTTTTCTTGAAGGTTTTAGTTGATTTTTGCGAAGCAATTGAGCTTCGCGAGCGAAACGAGCGAAGCGAAATTGTGGAGCACGTTTGCTACACGCGAGGTATACCAAGAGAATTATTGAGATTCTCAAAATTTCGATAGAAAAAAAATCATATAAAATCAGGGTAAAGAAATAGGACTGATAATTTTTCACGAAAAGGTAGGTTATTTTTTTGTCTACTAGAACAAATAAGTTTGGACCGAGCAGCTCTAATAAAAGTTAGCTAAAAATGCCAATAAATTGGCTTTGTACCCCCCTGCCCCCGTCTTTCGTACCCCCTCCCCCGTCATTTCCCGATTTTCCGTTTGCCGGGAGCGAAAGACTCGGAATCAAGCAATCAGAAAACGGCTATCGGCTAATTTGAATTATCGTGTGTTTTACAGACCCAACACAAACACATAGTGTATACCAAGTCCTGATAATAATTGGCATAGCTGGCATGCTTTTTCTCTTAATATTTCGAGTTGGAAAGCTTGTACCTTTTCTTTGAATGCCCAAAAACGTGTTATATTTATCGCTTCATTAAAAAGAAGATTTTAAAGTACCAAATTATCAGCTTGAATTGGCATGTTTGTGGTATCCTTTTTTCATGCAGCAGAAGAAAAGTGAGTTGCGAAGGTAGCTATGGATGATTTGAAAGTTATTTTTACGTTTTTCCTTGGTTTGATGTAGCTAGCTAACTAAATTACTTTTTAGTTCCTGAGCTGAGGCCACCATGGAAAATATTTTTTGCTGTCATCCTTCAATCAAATCATTAGCTAGCTATACCTCTAGCTACAGTCAGAAAAAGAAAATTCAATCCACAAGTATTAACAAACTCTTTCTTTTTAAATTTTATTATAATATTTTTAAATATTTCCTAAAACTCAAGTTGCTTCTTTTTTTTGTTGCATCGTGGAAATAAATTTAAGTCACCAATCCAAAACTAACGGGAAAATACACCTCTTCATTCTTTAAGGTATTTGCTCATTGTGGTTAAAAACTTTTGTACTGTTGCTACTAGCGTCTTTTTACTGATATATGTTCTTAAGCTCAACTATTTTATCAAACAGTGCCTTTACCTGGAAGTTTTACTTCGTTTACCTACTTTTGCATGTTGTTAAATTCTTCAACACTCGAACCTCACAATAAATTTTTCAAGAAGTGAGCTATGTACGACGTGTGAAGTCATAAATTACCAAGTGGACTTTTGTTTGACAATGGTGGCAACCGTTAATGTAATTATTGTTTTGGGAGATTAAGTTTGGACATATATAAAAATATTTAAGTTTTTGGGAGATTAAGTTTGGACATATATAAAAATATTTAAAAAGAAAAAAAATTAGGGCTTCATCATTTTCTTTACACATCTAAAGGCGGTGATACACGATCCGATTAATCGAATTCGATTTGTCGAAATTATATTGAGCATTAAAATAAAATCGAAACTTGACAGGTGAGAAGGTGATGATACATGATCCAATTAATTGAATTCGAATTATCAAAATTATATATATTTAGTATTAAAATAAAATTGAAACTTCAACTAAAAATTTAAGAAAACGTTAGAAACGGAGTGTGTTATTTGTTACTAAACAAATTTTGGTTACAGCAAGAAGATTATTTTAATTTTCTTTGGATGTCTTCTGTTAATAAGCTCCACAGAGCGCTTCTTCCAACATCCATTCACTGATAAAAATCTCGTTAAACTCTTTTTTATCTTTTTTGAAGACTTGATGTTTTTAAACGTCCTCTAGTAATGTTTATTTTTCATATAGAAACTCACATTTTTCTGAACGCACATTTGATGTACATATTTTAAGCATTTTGATTAAACCTTTCGATTAATCGAAAAAGTTGAAACCGGTCTGACTTTTTAAAAATCGAATTCGACAAGTCTGAACATGCCGAAAGCATACGATTTTTACATGATACACGATCCAATTTGTCGAATTCGACTAATCGAATTCGATTAATTGGATCGTGTATCACCGCCTTAACCCTATGTTTTTGCATTGTGTTTTTGGGAGATTAAGTTTGGACATATATATATAAAATATTTAAAAAGAAAAAAAATTAGGGCTTCATCATTTTCTTTACACATCTAACCCTATGTTTTTGTTTTTGCATTGTGTTTCATGAGCTTACAATAATGTGGTATAGCTAAGTCATGATACGTAAAAACTACTCTTGAATGACCCTTTAAGGATGTGAAACCACATAATAGACCTTAACCAAATTTCGTGTTTTTTGTAACTTTTGTGTTCAGTATGGTAGATTAGTATGCGTGTGAGTTTTACAGTCTCAGGAAATCTTTTTGTGGTGCATTATTATTACTGTCAAATGCTGAATTTCTTGAGTTTTTTTTATATTGTGGCAGGGGTTATTTTTAAAATTTCGAATTTTTGGAACAAAATAAATAAATAACCTTGTTCATTTATTATTTTTGCAATAAAATAAACATACTAGACTTATTAATTAATTTATAAGAAGAATGGCACTTGCCACCCATACTACTCAGTAAATAAACTAATGGACAAATTTTCCTCCTCTAAAAGGAATTGTGAAAACGAAAGAAAATTTTGTCAGAGGTACATTGGATTGTAAACCTTAAAATACTTTTCAGCGAAAACCAGTCGATTTATTAATTTGTTTTTTTATTAAGTTACAGTTAAAAGTTCTTTTAATATCAGCCTGCTGTTTCTTATGATCATGTTTCTTATTATAAAAACACGTTTTTTTGTTTACAATAAGTCAGACAAACTGATATTTATTAGAATGAAACTAGTGTGTGCACTTCTATGTATAAACGATTGTTGTAACTTGTAAAATTTCGGTGTGATTATGCCTGTAACATGGATGATGTTTTGAAATAATTTTTGTCGTTTTCTTATGGGTTTTTTTTGGTTTTTTTAGGTCATCTAGCTACACCTCGGAAGGCTGGAAGTTTAATGTATAGACAAGAATGTAATCTAACTACGTGCGAGACGTGATTAAACAAACAAATTAAACCCTATACGATGTTGTCATTATTATTTGTAAATTTTTAGATTTAAAAGATTGGATTCAAAATCCCTATTTTTATTTACAAAAAATGGAAGTTAATTTTAAATGTTTTGTATTGTTAGATTGCTTATAGAAATGTTCACAACCTACGCAATTAAAATTTCCAGAAGATAAATTTTGTTTTATTATTTTCTGCACCCGTTTTCGTCTGATTTGTTTTTGCGTTGTTTTAATGCCTACACAACTTCCGAATTAAGTCCTACTTTGTTCTCACTTATGAAACTTTACGGTAGTTTAAAAAGTGCAAAGTGCAAGAAAATTCAGATTCTGGTTTGTTCTTATTTTCTAACAAAATTCTGACTCAGGTTGTTAGTTGTAAAAACAGTTTTGTTCCTATTCGTCGGAAAATATTTTGGGTTCTGTCCTTATACAGTTGTTCTTACAAAAAAAGCGCGTAGTCCTGTCAAATATCCTAGAAATTCCTAAAAAATATACCAGAGCAGGTTATTTAAATTGCTCAATTAGTTCTTGCAATTTTCCCGAAATTAAATTCTAGTGTAGCAAAATTGTATTTTGGCAAAATAAAAATTACGCTAGAGAATCAGTAGGCCGTTTTCGCAAAACTGAGTGTCAAATGATCCTATGTTTTGTCTCATCCTAACTACAGCAGGGAGGGGGAGGGGGAGGGTGCTAACAGCTTCAAGGCCCATATCCCCGCGAACATTGCCGCCTTTGGTTCTTCATGAACAAATTTTGCTTGCAACTTGCGAGAATGCTTCGCAACCTTTTTTTAATTTCTAGTTTTACTCTGTCAGCTTTTACCATTTTTTTCACTTGTTTTCCTCACTAAATAACTCTGGATATTTTGGGTTATAGCTTATAGAATTTTTTGTAGACGGCAAAGCAAAGATGACAAATTCAGTTTAGGGCGGTCATCCAAAAGAAATCGGGGCAGAAAATAGGCAAAATTCAAGCCCAAAAGTAGTAAACCGGTGGTTTCTAAGGGCGTTGCTAGGGTAGGAAAAATTCCCCATGCCTAAAAAATAGCAGTTTTATAGTTAGAAAAAGGTTTTTTTATGCCCGGAATCGAAATCTACGATGATTTTTACGCCCAAAACGGTACTTTTTAAAAAATTTCAATTTGAAAATTTAATGGGGGGTTTCCACCTTAAAGAACTCTGAATTTTTCAAGCAGTGGTGGAGAGCTGGAGAGCATAAACTCACTTGCAGAATTATAGCATAAATTTTAAATTAAGGCCAATATCCACACACGGAAAACGTTCCGCGGACCGGACCGGATCAAACCAAAACAAAGCTTCACACATGCGCATTGTTAGCTCATCAACTTTTTTTCTGGTCTGCGGTGCGTTTTGCATTTTTGACAAATAACAAGCTACAAAAAAATAATCACGTGATATCAACAAACCACCAGCCTGCTCAAATCAAAAATGGCGCAGCAACAAACAGCAGAGCAGCATGCTGCCATGGAAGGAAGATGAAAATGCAGCACAAATGCTAAATTATGCTTGGCAATTACAACAACTGGGTCGGTTTAACATAAGCATGGCTAACGATGAAGCGTCTCAAGCTCGACCACAGTTCCTCTCAGTTTCCAGCGAAGACATATATCAAACCCCAACACTTCATCATCATCAAGCAACAACAACAACAACAACAGTGTCTTCCTGTTGTCATCACCAGAATCTACTGCAACTTTTACCACCCTTTCTTTAGCACCTCAAACTCAGACTGTGGTTGATAAGGGAGACGAGGAAGTCGATTCTAACTTTATTGAAGTGTCACTCAGATCCCGACACTCTGTTTTGTTTAAGTTTAGTGTCAACCTTATCAGCATTAACACCACAACAAAATGCTCTAGCTAAGCTGAAGCTTCAAAGATACAGCTGCCTTTGTGACAATTTTAACATTTTTAGGCGAACTAATAATTGGTCTTCTGAACAACCTAAACCTTGATGCCATAATTCCAAAAGAGTTTTCAATAACTCTTCTAGCTCGCGAAATCCGATAATTACATATTCGTTTTGTATCATCTAGCACAACTCGTGGGTATGGCTTTACTAAATTTACTTTCAGGGAAAAAGCTTCGTCCCCAGCTATAAAATAAGGCATGACTTGTGAACTATGAGGTAAAGGACAAGGTGCAGGGAATTACTGGTAATGGCCTGACCAATATTGCTAGCTGCAAAAACGCTACCATCGCTTTCTCTGCCACTGTCCCCGATGTCAACTAACGTAAATTCGTATGTAGAGTTACAGATAGCCATCAGCACAATACTGTGTGTTTTCTTGTAATTAAAGTACGATTTTCCTGAGCGCGGGGGTGCTTGCATAAGAATGTGTTTTTCAACAATTGCACCCACACAATTTGAAAAGTTCCATCCCTGTTCAAACCGTTCGGCAATTTGTAACCATTCTTCTTCCAAATTTGGTGCTTTTATGTAGTCGTACTCGAGTAATTTTTCCCAAATTGCCTCGTATGTTTCTTTAATAATTCGTCCTACTGTCGAATTTCCTACGCGATAGCTAATTGAAATTGTAAAGTGAGAATCACCAGTTGATAAGTATCTTAGTGTAAAACACAACCTTTCATAAGGACCTATGGGCTCACGGGCTGCAGTAGTAGATTACGTTATAAGTGGGGCTATGAGGTTGAGAAATTCTTCGTATCTTGTAGGAGACATACGAAACTGTTTGTAAAAAAATTCATCATGGATCCTTAGTTCTTGAATTAATTGATGATATTCTTCTTTCGCCTTTCTTTCCAAAAATATTTTTCTTACCCACATCCTATGTTTACGCTTATGTGAATGTGTTACTTGCAGTTGACGTTTTTTTTAGAAGAACTAGAAGAAGCACATGGTTTTCATCCATGTTGTTATTATTGTCGTAGCAACGTAGAAATTAATTTTCGCTCTTCAACGTACTGAAACAGAACGGACTGGAACAGATTTTTATCATTATCCGGTCCGGTCCGCGGAACGTTTTCCGTGTGTGGATATTGGCCTTTAGAAGAGAACGTATAAAAAGTTTGTTTTCAATTTCAAGAAGACTTTCCGTGTAACGGAATGGACAGAAACAGAAAAGCTTCTGAGCATGCGTACTTAAAATGTTTACATCACGTGAGTGGAAAATTTTCCTTTCCGTTCCGGGGAAAGTCGAACCGAGTTCAACTGTTTTTTTTTGCGTTGTGTGCGGAAACGACAGGTAGAAAATTATTTAGCCAATCGGATAAATTTATTTCGTGAGATTGCTGCAAAGTGTGTTTACTTTCTCCATTAAAATGTGTGCAATAATAAGAAGTGGAAATTACCAGCAGAAAATTTTCTGTTCTGTTCTGTACTTGTCCGTTCCGTCACGCGGAAAAATTTTTTCAAGTAGAAAACAGACTTAAATCAACTTTTTAATGTCTAATTATTATGCGAAAAAAATTGAGGCGAAATAACGACGGCGAGGAGAAAGTAAAAAGAAACAAGAAATCCTGCGGCTTGAAGATTTCCGTCATTGGCCTAAAAGATTCTGAGATTTAAAGTAGACCTTGAAAACAGAGATTTTTGGGGTAAACAAATCATTGAGTATTCGAATTCTCAATTATTATTGTAACTAACCTGCAATGTTAAAATACAACTCAATAAATAAAAAATAAAAATTTTTTTTACATAGCTATATGAAGTATTCTAAAATAACAGTTAAAACTTTAACTGGATATTTTCAAAACTCATCAGGAAAATTCTGGAAATTCCAGAATACAAATCTTGTTATGTATAAACTTGTCGATTCGAATGTAATAACTTCTGAACAAGCTCAATTTGACTGAATGAAGTAGTTCATTGTTAATTAATTCAGCAATAAATACATATTAGCATTTGAATATTTCAGTTTTCAGGCTTTCAAAGTTTACTCTCTTGTTGAAGATTTTTCGAAAATACTGATGGTGCATGGTTTGATAACAGCTGATTCTGAAAAAGAAAGTACATTTTAAAAATGAGAAACAAGAATACAATTTTGCCATAAACTGAATTAACACCAGGTTGTTTAATTAGTAACGTATTAAGCAGGCGATACATGATTTTGAATGGACAATACAGGATTTATTTTGTCGAAATCGATTTATCGAATTCAACAGATTTGAAGGTTTATTATCCTTTTTTGATTCGAATTCTCAAATTTCTTTTTGGAGAGTCAGATTAGTTGAAATTTTTCAATTTGAGGAAACTGATCGGTCATTGTTTTGTTTGGAAAATCCAAAAAAGTTGTATCTAACTTTTGAAATTTCAAGTTGACAAATTGAATTCAACAAGTTGAAACAAAAAAGGTAAACACACAATTAATTAATTTGTCAGATTTGATAAATCGATGGTCCTTTTCGTAAGATTTTTAAAAATCAAGTCTTTCCTAAGAAATCTTAGAAAAATATTTTGTAATAATTTGGGTGAATTCAAAAAAAAATTTCAAGCAAATTAGGCACTGAAGAAGAACTGATGCAGAATAATTATATTTATCATATACAGTCGACGCTCGTTATCTCGAACTCCCAAGGGACCGAAAGAAAAGTTCGAGATAGCGAAAGTTCGAGATAACGAGCGTATTTCATGAAAAGTTCGAACTCAAGGGACCGAAGAAAAAGTTCGAGATAGAGAAAGTTCGAGATAACGGAGGTTCGAGATAATGAGCGTCGACTGTACTTTGATTTTTTCTCGCAACTTGATTGGCTAATCTGCACGAAATATATGCTGTATTTTGTTTTTCACCCGAGAAACGAGTGCAATTTTTACTTATACAGAGTGCAAAAAGCTTATATTCTTCCTTTGATTGGCTGATTTAGCGTGCAAAAAGCTTATATTTTTCCCTTGATTGGTTGAAAATTCGTAGAAAAAGCCTATTATGTTCTTAAAAAACTTGTCGGTGAATTTATTTTCACAAATATACATTTTCATGATTCGAAAATTTTCTTTTGTTTCAACAGTCATTAAATAGTCATTAATCATAGAGCACGCGCTCTCCACCGGGGATTAAAAACAATTGAATTATATCAGTCAACTCAAAAGAATTATATAATAGCACGACGATGGAGTTCTGTGTTATTTGGCTTCACAATGATAATTTATTCTTTTAAAAATTCGTAGTTTTTATTTCCATTCAAATTCTTTCACGCGTGGCATGAACATAATCTATATTATAATGCCCGTATACGTCTGTCCGTCCGTCCGTCTGTCACGCAAAATGGTAGCTTAGCTGCGACGGGCGAACCCGTGGATTTTTCCACGGGCTAACGACTAGTTTGTTATAATGATCTAAATCGCACGTGACTTCATAAATTCAAATAATTTATAAGTTCATGAATATAAATGAAATAAATTACCCTGCAGTGATTTTATTGGCCCCCATAACAATGCTTGTCAATATGAAACATAATTAAGCAGTGTGAAATTAACATGATATAAGACCGAGTATATGATAAACAAGTTATCGCACATGCTCTCGAAAAATATCGGCTGATATTTTTTTCGTTTTTTATGTCCTCGTATATTTCACTCGCCTAAAGGCTCGTGAAATATGTAACGAGAACATAAAAACACTCAAAAAATATTGCCGATATTTTTCTCGGCACTGTGCGATAACTAGTACATATACGGTGCGTACAGTACAATTCGCTGCTCATACAGCTAATTATGCGATAGATATTTTTTTTACTTAAATTTCTACACTTTTCTTCGTTATCGATCTCTTCATAGCCATCTATATTTATATAGATCCACATAAAGTTGTGCTTCAATTAAAACCAAAAAAAGGAAAAAGAAACGATTGTGCAAAAAAGTTATTAATTTTACTGTAGCAGTATGTCGCATTATTACACAACACGCTATTGTGATTTAAAGAAAAAACATGGAAAAGACGTAGTTAGCTGTAAAGAACACAAAAAAGCCTTTAACAGCTAATTATACTGTGCGTAGCGTCTAATTATCCTGCATCAGCTAACTATATATTCTGTTACAGGCTAATTATCAGTTCACCCTGACTGTTCGGTGCAAGCAACAATAAACTTTTGTTACGTTCCGACAACTTTTCTGGAAAAAAAAAATCCTGTGCGAATATATAATGTTTAAAAAGAAGAGGCTAATTGGAGAATTTATCACCTATCCTGACACGTTTTTGTTTTCGGCACTGGAACTCGTATTAACTTATAATTTGCGAATTTCCTACTAGCCTTGGATTTGATATGTTTTAGAACTTCATAAAATTTTGCTACAAAACAAGACCTAAGAGCCTGAAAATATGATGCTCACATGTAGCGAATCTCTCTCGCATTTTTTGTAGGCTTTGCTACGAAGGATTCAAAGTTCAACTTGCCCCACCGCTTCGTAAATTTATGGATTCGTGGCTTGACGGCACACAATGTAATGTCTTCATTTAAAGATGGAGGCTTTTGTTGAAGTTACAGTGTTTTTAAAAAAACTGGGTGAAACACAATGAAAGGCCTGATAAAATCTATGCGTTGCATTTCGGGAATAGTTTGGATAGGTGCGGGCATTTACGGACAGTAACAGATGACAACCTTCTAATAATATATTGGCAACTCGCATTGAACTTTATAAAAGTATTAAAAATATTTGACCTTTTTTATCATCTTCCTGTCAAAAATTTATATTTTCTATTCAAAATAGCGGCTGGTGTATTCCACAGGTCACAGGTCACAGGTCAAAATTTTAAAATGTTCCACATTATGACATTGCAAATAATTTTAGTCATTTCCAGTTTCGTGATGCAGCGCCATTACAAAATACGCAATACAGAGAATTTTTAACACTCTTTGCAATCTTTAACACTCATCAGGAGAACAACCACTGCCCCTTTATATATTCTGATTAGAATGTATGAATATAAGCTGCATGTAAACACCTTACGCTACTTAACCGTTCCAACATCTAAATCTCTTAACAAACTTAGTCCTCGCGTTCTTTAGAGAATTAACGCGTTTAGAGTCCTTTCCGTTATTGATGACTGATAACATTATAACCGCTGTTTTTTATTTTTTGATAGCGACATCGGAAGAGCGCTGGGGACTCGGGTCTTAATAATTAGGCTATCAACATGTTCCCCTTTACTTTTAAAAAACACGCATCCTAAAAAACTTTTTTTATTTAAAGTGAAAAAAAAAGTACAAAATATATACACGGATAAGTAACAGTTATGTTTATATCCCATAAGTTCTCGATGATAAGACTACTTTTGTCTTCTACGAGTCACCTGGCTTATCAAGGATAGTTGCATTTAATCCGTAGTATTGTGTGTATATGTTACGTATATTATATAAGTCTATGGAAACTTTTGTAACTGTACCTTTTTATGCGAAATATACCTACATGAACATAAAACAAAGCAAATTATCGAGTCAACCTCGTGCCCAGTAAAAAGGTATTTGTTTACCAGCGATCAAATGTGAGAATATATCATACACATCCTGCGTCGCGTATCCTTTAACCACCCCTTCTTCGCTACTTTCGCTATCTATCACTATTATTTCACTCATTGTTTACTTTCCCTCTTTCTATCACAAATTTTTAATTTAAACTGTGAATAAAAATCTCGCATATCAGACACCCTCGTCCCCAGGGTTTTTTGACTTTCTGATATGAAAGATGACGTCCAAAAATACCCTGGTAGCGTTGACCGGATTTTGAAATATCATTGGCTTTCACATTTTCGCATAATTATGATGATTTTTTTTCCTTAGTCAGCACTTTTTCAGGTTAATAATAATGGTGCATGAAGCCGTGATCAATCAGTTTTGTAAACAAAACTTTATAAAGCCAGCAAAATTTATGAAAAACGTTTTGGTGTTACTTTGTTAGATTTATTAAAACATAACTGACTCAGTCTTGGTGCTGCGTTGTACATAAAGAAAGTACGGTGGCCGAGAAGTGCATAAAAATAAACTCTTTTTCACTAAAAATAAACTCTTTTTCACTGAAAATAAACTCTTTTTCACTAAAAATAAACTCGATAACCATACACGAAAACTGGCTAAGCTCACATAGGTCTATCGAAGAAACTTATGTTTTCCTAGGTTTAAATGGGAAACAGAAGAAGCAATTATAACAGAGCGTATCTATTTAGTGTTAGTAATTCATAAATGTTACCTTCTCTCTTGTTGGTTTGCATAACGAAGCAAAATTGAAAATGAGATTTTTGCAGACTCGAAGTTATCATGTTTACGAGGTAATGATAACTGGTGACAAACGTATTCGAAATAGTTGGTGTATTCGTTATCAACTTCTTCACACGGGCTTTCATTGATGTAATCTGTAATGGTGTTTAGATCGGCAAGGTCTATTGGGAAGGATTGATCAGAAAATCCAATTGTCGGAAAGTAGAAAAGAGTATCGGGCCTTCCATGGGCATCGCTGCTCTTTGACTTCCGTAAATAGTGGCAGTTCTATTGGTTTTGAAATTTGAGAAGCTCTTTCCTGAAAATATCCGAGAAACAGAACCATGCACATTCTTTTTCAATAAGATCATCTGGATTGTATAATCCTTCATCAACCATATCTTTAAAAAACCTTATCATGTAATCCCCTTTTGCACGCCGGAATTGGGACCACCAGGCCTCGATTCTCTGGTTGGAATGCGAGGATCCATAGATGTGGGACTTTTCATCTGCCTGTGCGTCCAAATGACTTCTTCAGAAAAAAGATTGCGCAGCGGCAACAACACCATTCTCAGTACCACAACCAGTTCGCACAACTCTTGGAATTATAGAAAAGGTTTTAATGGCATCTAAAAACAACTTCCCAACAACATTTGGGTTATTATTCGACCATTATTACCCAGGCTAGTTGCAAGAAAAAAAACACCCAAAGTCTGATGAGTCAGATTTTCTTTACGTATTTAAAGATTATTTTTACGTATTTAAAGATTATTTTTACGTATTTAAAGATTATTTTTACGCATTTAAACATTATTTTTACGTATTTAAAGATTATTTTTACGTATTAAAAGATTATTTTTACGTATTTAAAGATTATTTTTACGTATTTAAAGATTATTTTTACGTATTTAAAGATTATTTTTACGTATTTAAAGATTATTTTTACGCATTTAAACATTATTTTTACGTATTTAAAGATTATTTTTACGTATTTAAAGATTATTTTTACGTATTTAAAGATTATTTTTACGTATTTAAAGATTATTTTTACGTATTTAAAGATTATTTTTACGTATATAAAGATTATTTTTACGCATTTAAACATTATTTTTACGCATTTAAACATTATTTTTACGCATTTTAAACATTATTTTTACGTATTTAAAGATTATTTTTACGTATTTAAAGATTATTTTTACGTATTTAAACACCGACTGATAGCCTTGTGGTAGAGCGTTCGCTTCCAGTGCGGGAGGTCTTGGGTTCAAACCCCGGCCGAGTCATGCCAGAGACTATAAAAGTGTGAATCTATCCTTTCTGCTTAGCGTTCAGCATGAGAATAGGATTGATATCTTAGGCGGTTGTCTAGTTGAGCGATTGCTGTGCTTGCACGACTTTCGTAGCTCAAATGGGAGCTTTAAATGCGCTAGGACCCCCTTGGCAGGACCCTCGTTGATAGCAGTACCAATAGGAACTGAAGAGGTTATCCTGGGTAAATAATTTCAATAATAATAATAATAATAATTATTATTTTTACGCATTTAAAGATTATTTTTACGTATTTAAACATTATTTTTACGCATTTAAACATTATTTTTACGTATTTAAAGATTATTTTTACGTATTTAAAGATTATTTTTACGCATTTAAAGATTATTTTTACGTATTTAAAGATTATTTTTACGTATTTAAAGATTATTTTTACGCATTTAAAGATTATTTTTACGCATTTAAACATTATTTTTACGTATTTAAACATCATTTTTACGTATTTAAAGATTATTTTTACGCATTTAAAGAATATTTTTACGTATTTAAAGATTATTTTTACGTATTTAAACATTATTTTTACGCATTTAAAGATTATTTTTACGTATTTAAACATTATTTTTACGCATTTAAAGATTATTTTTACGCATTTAAACATTATTTTTACGCATTTAAACATTATTTTTACGTATTTAAAGATTATTTTTACGCATTTAAAGATTATTTTTACGCAGTATTTAAAGATTATTTTTACGCATTTAAAGATTATTTTTACGCATTTAAAGATTATTTTTACGCATTTAAAGATTATTTTTACGCATTTAAAGATTATTTTTACGCATTTAAAGATTATTTTTACGTATTTAAACATTATTTTTACGTATTTAAAGATTATTTTTACGCATTTAAAGATTATTTTTACGCATTTAAACATTATTTTTACGTATTTAAAGATTATTTTTACGCATTTAAAGATTATTTTTACGCATTTAAACATTATTTTTACGTATTTAAACATTATTTTTACGTATTTAAAGATTATTTTTACGCATTTAAAGATTATTTTTACGTATTTAAAGATTATTTTTACGTATTTAAAGATTATTTTTACGCATTTAAAGATTATTTTTACGTATTTAAAGATTATTTTTACGTATCTAAAGATTATTTTTATGCACTTCTCGGCCACCGTAAGAAAGAATAGTAGACTGCTGAAATAATAAAAGAACAGCCCTGTCTTTTAAAAGTGTTTGTAGCTAGCTAAAGCTAGCTAAAACAAGGTTGTTAATATGCTTAGCTGTTAGCACGTAGTAGGTGATGAAAAACCTACTGCAGACGTGCTGATAACAGCTATCTTCATGTATTTTAGCTTGGTACTTTGTTTACATTAAGCTATAAGCTAGCTCAACTTTTTAGAGAGATGTGCATATTTTACATGACTAGCCTCACAAATATCGAGGGATATAACCTGTCTATTATTTCCAGGAGAGGCCATGGCTTTGATGGGGAGTCCTGGAGTATTTAATGCTCTCTTTGAGCTACGCAAACGCAATGAGGATCAGCGCTCTGGCAGACAACTCCCTGCAACATCCAACGGCCCACACAGTGCGCCATCTCCCCAATTTCCCTCACATGGCTTGGGTTAACCCGGGGCTATGGTAATATTCAATTGCCCATATTGAATCGCCGCCAAAGGGAATCGAACCCCAGTCTCCTGCACAAAGTACGAGAGTGATAACCACTAAACTACGGCGCCACAATGTTTGTTTTCAATGTTTGCAATTTACGATAGGATTAAAGACTTTATTCGTCCGTAAAATGCCATAGCAACATATTTGTGTGAAATCAGATGCACAAGAATAAATCCTACAAATATGTATATTTCTAGGGACCCAATTTGCAAAACTTTATCAAATATTTACTTAAATTAATGAATTTATTCAAGAAAATGAATATAATAAAACTTGGAGAAGGGTGAATCTAGTGTCTGAGAAAGCTATGAATTTCAGTAATACCTTAACCGTATTCATGCAGAGGCAAACAAAATCAACCCACTCCACCTACAAGCTCAAAAAGACGCTGTATGTTAAAAATTGGCCCATTTGAACTGAAGTTTTCGCGAGTTTTTTATTGACAGAGTAGCTTTCTGTGATATAAGAAAATAGGAAACTGGGTTGCACCAATCAAGCATGGCACATATTTTTATTTAGACCCTATCTGACAATTTTAATCATGAGAATTGCTCATTATGTTATACACATGTATCTTTGGCGGAATTGATATACTGTCAAAAATCGTTTATCGGTGTCCCTGATGAAAACGGCTAAATTCAGAAACTCAGGAACTATGATAATAGTGGAAATATTTTTTGACTCAAATTTATCAAACCAATCTAAAAACATGTTATAGCAAGATTCAAGTCTTTATTTCAATTTTATTTTTAGCAAAGAATATGGTTTCGAACAAGAAGTATTTTTTATAGCCCACTTCACTGGGCACCTTAACAGCTATTTTTCTCTTTAAGAAAATTTTCCCATGGAACGAAATGGACAGGAACAGAAAATTTCCTACTTGTAATTTCTATTTCATAATATTGCACATTCTTTTACAGAAAGTAAACACACTTTGCGCAATTCTCACAAAATGAAATAACCTGATTAGCTAAATATTTCTCTACTTGTCTTTTTTGTCTTTCTTGAAGTGAAAAATAGCCTTTAGCTTATATATATCCCTTTTAGTACATGTACATGAGTACATGTACTAAAAGGGATTGTATTCAGATTAAGGAGGTATTTTAAACAAGAGTAAAACTTGCTAACTTTGCAAAAAATTAGTTCTCGTGAAAATGCAAAAGTATTTCGAAAATTAGTTCTTGCAAAAAATAAGTCTACAAACTATCCCTTAATGGTTCTGCTGTTTTACGTAACAGAATGTGTAAGGCAAGCTTTTATTATATCTGAAGCTGTCTACATATATCCAGAAATTAGTCTGCCCTTCTCTTCACTTCCTTGTTTTTTTCATAGGATTCAAAATGCCACAAAAATAAAAACTTTTTCCATAAACTGGATTTAAAATCTAGCTAACAACGAACTATCTAAGTTCAGCAAAGAACATCTTTATTCAGGAAAGCTAGCTATAACTATATTAAAGTATCATGTAACCTGCTAATAAGACAGCACACCTTTTTTTAAAGTTGAAAGACGCTTATTGCAGTTACCAAGATAATTTTTCTTGTATATTTAGTACGTTTTCTGTTGCTGGAATATAAAATTCTGCCCGCTAAAGTTCCGCCATTGTTAGTCGCATAAATTGGCCAAAAATCACTCAACGATAACAGGGTATTTTTTAACGATATTTTTCGTCGTCTTCTCTCATATCAAAAAGACAAAAAACCCTGGGGACGAGGGTGGCATATCAGAATGTTTGACCACGCTGGGGATTAACAGCCGTTGTTGCTGGTTGACATATATTATCAAACACCTTTAAACAATGCTTTGCAAGTACCACATAGGTGTGAAAAGTATCTGATAAACTGGCAATTGTTTTTAATTTATTTTATTTTCTCATATCATAATGCGCCTGTGGATAATTTTGGAAATGAAATACCAACCTCGACCCTGGTCTTTTTAGTCTAACGTAAGCACATGTGTTTATGGCGCTGCATCACCGAAAAGGGCTACTAAAATGATTGCTTATGTTGAATGTTGAAAAATATCGAAAGCAAGCTAAAAATATATGGTATATATATATTGTGACCTGTGACCTGCGACCTGTGGAATACACCAGCCGTCAAAATAGATATTCTATGAAATAAATGTTTTCCAATGATATAAAAATGTTCAAAATGTTTCAATCTCTAAAAAAAAGTTTCAACTCCGTCTTTCTTGAAACTTAGGCTCATTCATACTGTAAAGACATTGTGATTTCTAAAAACAGGGCTTGACAAGCAGTAGCTACACACGTTTTTGAAAGAGAGTTCATCAGACTCAAAGCCACGTGGCTTTCTTGTTGTATTTGAAGTTGTGCAAAATCTAATTGGATTCGTGATTTAGCACAACTTGAGAAAGTGAATCTGACAGTATAGTTGAAGATCCTGAAAACAAATTTAATTTGACATTTATTTAGGTTTTCTGGACTACCTACGTAGTCAGTCTCTGCTTAGGTGCTAATTTTGGCTATAGCTAGCTAGCTAAGTGAAAGTCTTACGTACAAATTTAGTACACTAGCTAACTACCTCATGCGAATTATTTTTTTAT
Source organism: Hydractinia echinata (assembly GCA_030067915.1). NCBI lineage: Eukaryota > Metazoa > Cnidaria > Hydrozoa > Anthoathecata > Hydractiniidae > Hydractinia > Hydractinia echinata. The sequence goes on along the minus strand of JASGCC010000187.1, from coordinate 598,460 downwards.
TTTTTTGTCAATTTCGCGAAAATCAGTTCTGACGAAAATTATTAGAAAACTTGCTTGAAGAACCTAGAACTACATAAAATATTGAACTTCAACTTTAGTAATATTTGGGACATTTTCGCGTGACAGGGTTGACATAGTCTAAATTCGCGCCTGTGTACTAAATAGCTTTAATAAGGTAATTATTACCTCTAAAAAGATTTTAAAGTCATTGTTATCTCAACTGGCTTTAAATGTAATAATTTGGTTAAAGCCGGATTTCGTAACGTAACGTATTATTTTGATTTTTAATGATTGGTTCAAAAGACAACTGTTCTTAATTATTCTTTTGTTTGTTTAATTTTTGATACGCGTACTACGAAAAAAAGTTGAATTAAACCATTCTCGTCCCCAGAGCTCTTTGAAATTAAAACCTCGAAACTACTTTCGAGGTTTATCTCAAAGAGCTCTGGGGTAGATAATGGGATTAAACCTAACTTTTTTACGTATCGTCACAAATCGACCAAAAGATCAAGCTTGTCCAATCAGATCAGGTGATTTCGGTGCGATACGCGTATCACATTGGAAGTGGAAATCCGGCTTAATGCACCACTTCCTGTTTTCTGAACTTACTGAACAAATTTGCGAGGAAAGATAAAGTAAATGTTCGTAATTAAAGATAAAGTTTTCATATTGCGCGTTAGATTTTTAGTCGAATGTTTTCGGTCTGTATATATATCATCGCGCCATCTCATCACAACAAACTTCGTCGTTTGAAGCTGGAAGTATGTTGCGCAAAAGGGACTCAAAACATAAATAAAATATTGTTGTTAGTTATAATGCTGTCACTACTATAGTACGTAAAAAATTCTTAGTATCTTGAGTACATCCAAAACGTAGATTTTAGGATTTAAAATTCTATAATTTTTTCTCTTGCTTTAAGTTTATTTTCTGGCTGCCACAAATTATTTTTTTGTTCGCTTCTTCTTTAATGCACCACTTCCCTTATAACCATACCCCAAGAATGGGTGGGTTGTAATTGCCTGTCAGCGAAGTATTATTTGCAAAATATTAAAAAATTTAAAAGAAGGGAAGAGATTTTTGCAGGAAGAGATTTTGCGGAAACTATTTTTATATTAAGTTCGCACTTTTTAAAAAAAATAAAAATTAAATCACACAACATTGGAAAAAGACGATAATGTATTGTGCTTGATATTTAATTTTGATACTATATTACCCACATCTTACGTTCTTAACCGCAGAATTAAAAATTAAATCCTGCATTTTGCATGAACAACCTTATAATCGCATATAATTGTTCAACGAAATATCTAGTTTTGCAAAGTTCAGGGGCGGATCTAGCGCTGGTGCAGTAGTATAAGGGAGTCATTATATACCGGATTTTCCAAAAACCACGGTCAAACTCTCATAAAAAATATCATACAGAATTTCACTTGTGACGTCACAGCTGTTCATCACAAAAATCATGCCGTGCTTAGTCATGCATATCAAGGTAAAGTCCCTATAATGCTATGTTTATTGATGCATATTAAAGAATGCTGCAAATGAGTAAATTCCCCTCCTCCCATACAAAAAATCCGCTAATAATCATCAAAAATCAACGCATGCGCAGTAACGCTCAGCATATTGACCTCCCCTCAAGGTTGAATTGTACACATAGGGAGAAGATGAGTTGGTTCAAGACGAAAGCCTCATGCAACAAGGCTGTTGAAAAAGATTTCGAGATGTTCAAATACGTGCCGGACCGTTTTAAGACGCAGGACATGTGTAATAAGGTTGTTGAAAAAGATCCCTGTATGCTCGAGTATGTACCGGATAGGTTCAAGGCCGAGACATGTGCAGCAAGGCTGTTGAGGAGAAGCCCTGTTGTAAGATAAAAATAAATAAAAAAATACTATAATAAATATACAGCACCCAATCAAAATTTGAAGTATTTGAACATGTAGTAGTCATGATCTTTATAACTGGTATTGGTCTGTCTCTCCACTAATGGCGTTGGCCTTAGTACAAGAATCGTCAAAAGAGATGGATAATGAACAGGCAATTAAAGATTTGGAGGAGCGTGTGTGTGATTTAGAATAGATATCATAATAGGTTATCTTATAGCCCTCACAGGCCATAAGATAAATGGAAGAACAATGTAATGACTGCGAACGTGTGCTTGACGAGTATGACAAGTGTACCTGTGGGCGAAGGCTTATGATAAGGGTTAGGATGCTGTGCTGGTACTGCTATCAGGAGTATATCACGTATAACGGGGGTAGTTGTGTATGTGCGAGGAGAAGCAATCCTCGGGCCTTGTTTTAAATTCAATAAAAGATGCTAAAATTTGAGAATGAAATTGTCAACCACAGAAATTTCTACAGCTTTGCGACTACCTTTACCGATATTAATGATATCAATGTGGACCACCTGACAGTGTCAGACCCCATTCCTGCCAATGGAGGTAAGGATCAACGTTACATCGTGGGCTACCATACACGAGACCTCGTGGTAGCCCTGAGGATAATGACGACTGAAGCCTGGTCTAATGGAGTCACCCGGTACAATACAAGTGCTGTACCAGCGATGAGTCTTGATTTTGAAGAGTACCCTGATTTTATCGAAAAATATCGTCAGGTTTGGAACAAGATTGAAGAGTTGATTTCTCAAAAATTGACGACGGACGACGACGGACGGACGCAATCACAACTAACTTCCATGGCCAACCAGTACCCTATAATGAGCCCTGCAAACTTAGTGGCGTGCTGGCGATATCATCCGTATACCTTCAAGGTAGCAACTACTACCCACAGGTGCAAGTTGTGGAATGTAGGTATAAAAGCCTGAATAAATGGTTATTATAGAAACCACTGTTTTATAACCCTACACGGGTTACAAAACATACCAAATTAGGGCTTATAAACAGGTGGAGAATCTAGATACCGCTGGCATACTGTACAGATTGAAGTTTTTTTAAAACGTCGTTTCTGCCTTCCTCCCGACCTTTCACAACTAGTTGGGCACGCTCTCGTTCGTTGATGGCATCAACAATACGTTTGAAGCGTTGTCGCATCTGTTCCTTCAATAGCATATATTTCTGCTTCTCTTGCATGATGAGACTAAACTCGTAGTCGCTAATCACACCATTTTCAACAGCCTTTGAAATCAAATCAATGATGGAGTTCAATTTTGTTTCCGCGAGCAGTCTTATATTCTCGTGCTTCTTCGATTTGACACCCAGCCTTTTTCCGGCGTCCCTCAAGCCGGCCTGCCCGATCCCTACAGCTATTGTGATGCCTCCCATAGCGATGCATAGTGGGACACCAAGGCCCGAGGCCAAGGCACCAATTCCGACACCCGAGGTGATAATACTAATGCTCAGCAGTCCGTGGTCACAATACCTCACCCAGGTCCCGTGCATTTTAAACTTTTGTTTGTCACGCTCTTTAATCTCACCCCGTAGATACTTTTCAATCTCACCAATCTTGCCAAGTCTATAATTTTGGCTTTCCTCCATCATGTCCGCGCTTTGCCCGGGCGCACTTGGTAAAATTGGATACAGCTTGGTTATATCGCTCATTTATTATTCAATGAGCAAATGCATCGTTAGTGCAGTGAACGAAACATTTTTGTCGTGGTGGAATTCGTCTGTTAGCATGAACTCCAATCGATCCGTAGACCCCTTCAATGGCATGTAAATTGGCGTATCAAAACTCCATGTCAGCATGTCCCCCCAGGTGTTTAATTCCTTAGTGGGGAGTAAAGCGAGAATTTTAGACTTTTTACCATCTAGCAGGGCATCACATTCATCCGACTGGGGACAAACAAGGCGTAGTCGAATATAGACGTCAGTCTTATATTCAGCATCATAGTCGCCCGCCATATAGTCTTTCTTACTAGGATCGTAGGGTAGGCCCAAGAGCTCTTGCAGTTGCCGATGAATAACCACCGTGTACCCGACACTGACACGGAGCCTACAGAGTCCATTTTTCAGAACAAACAGCTTAATCATGTCCCCTGCCTGACTATTGACGATAGTTGCCAGATCCTCAATCCTGTACAGACCGTTCATGATCTCAATACGAGTAACTGTCTGATCAGGCCCTGTCCTACGAATAGCGAGGTCGTTGTTGTTATAAATGTTCAGCCACGAAGGTCGAATACTGATGGATTTTAAAGCTATTCTCGTGCCCTGTCCTAAGTAGTCCTCAAGCAGTGTAGGCTTCACAATGTCCATGATATAGAGTTGCTTCATCCTTTTCTTCTTAAAGGAAAAGGATGAATATCTACTCATACAACCCCAAGGCAAGGTACAAATCCAACAGGGGAGAATGGCCCCTTGTCGTAACCAACCTGGAGCATCAGGACCTGTATGTGTCTACAGAATCACACATTTCTGTGGTATTCCCTGAGTTTAGCAAATACCCCATCGTTGTCCCAACAAATTTGCTGAATGACCCTGTTATTGAGGGTTGGAAGGGACAAGCCCTGGACTACTGGAACGTGCAGGTTAACTTCGCAACCCATTGCGCAACTACTGCATTAGGCATCTCTACCAAGCACCTAACGGGCTCCGTACCACTCGTCAACTCAATATTCAAATTTCATGTGTACTATCACATGCGTCGCATTTTATCAAGGATGAGAGTGCCAATGTCATATAACGAGGGTTTTTCAAACTACAAAAACCCCTACTCAACCTCCGGATACGCGCAAGTATGCTGAGAATACGGTGCAGATCCCAATAGCCTGTACAAATTTAAAGCAGTAAGTGCCTCACTCACCAACGGTTCATGGTGGCCTCAGGTTGATGGTGATTGGGCCAAATTCATTCTACCAACAAGTCAAGGTCTAACGTCGGAAGGTCTTACCAAGCTAAGTGAAAGTATTCGAGTTTACGTGGTCCTGTTGCTTGGCTCTCAGGCGGGGGGCCAAGGCATCCCTACTCGGTTCTGGTGCGGACAACTACACGGCAAGGCAAATATTGATGCAAAAATTTAAGGCCATGGTGCAACGGGAGGAGAATGTAGGGCATGACATAGGTCGATTTCAGAAAGTGCTGCAATATGCCCGAACCCAGTGAATTTTGCCGTCATGCCCAGCGTGTACATGTTACCCTCAGATATGAACCTGCGTATCGGTAAAATTGAGGGGTATAACAACAACATCTTAATTGCACCTACCAACGTGAACGTTGGGGTCCAAGTTGATGTGAATAGTGTGAAGCATACGGAGCTAGCTATCAAATCACCCCCTAAGCATACTATATCCCCTAGACATACTATACCTCCCAAGCATACTATACCTCATAGGCATGCTACACCTCCTATACATACTACACCTCCTATACATACTACACCTGAACAGAGGGAACCCCCACAACAGCACGAGGATACCAAAACAGTGTTGATCACGACAGGGGTAGGCCTTATCATTGCCTACATATGGCTTAAAAAATAGATAATATTAGGCCTTTTTCGTCTTACCAACATAGACCACAACAAACCCAACGGCAGCCGCGATTGCCATGTACAAATGTTTGGCTGCATATTCGACAATGGTTGCTGCTACCCTGAGAAAGAAAGAGACTACGGTACCCATAATGCCAGGTAATGCAGCACCTGCCTTGGCTGCTAGGTATTTGAGGAATTTCCCTAATCTTTCCAGCTGCTTCTCTACAAACCCCTTTCCTGCGGCACTTCCTCCTGCACCTGCTGCGGCACTTCCTCCTGTAACGGCGAGTACAATGGTGGAAATCAGTAGGCCAACAGCCGACTGCTCTTTGAACAAAATTTTAAGCTTTTCAAGCAGGGACGTGTCATCTCCAGCGATTTTCATCAACGTTTCCTTGATGGTCCTCAGCTGGCTGTAAATTTGGGAGGAAAGTAAGCCATGTGCATCCTGTGTGGCCTCTTTTTGATCGTTCAATTTTTCAATTTTGTCCTCAAGCTTTTCTATTTCCTCCTTAAGGTAGTCGGCATTCCATTGTCCTCCGTCTTTCCCGGCCTTCTTCTTCTCAAGTTCTTTCAATTTACCCTCAGCCTTGTCAATCTCGCTATCGTATAAGATCATCTTAGCTTTCAATAGTTTCATGCTTCCTCTTATAGTTTGGAGTTCGAGGTTAAGCCCCCTTCTTTCACGTTCAGTGATACCTTCATCAGTTCCACCAAATGAAGTTTCTTCCATAAAGCTCTCCGTGGCATCTACAAATTCCTCTATCGATTCCATCGAAATGATATCATCAGCCCTGTCCTTCCTCACAATGTCATCAACCTTTTGCCCAAGTGCCTGGGCCGCTGCCCTACCTTTGTTGGGCGTAGTGACATAGTCCGGGAAACCCATATCCCGCACGAGCTCTGCCTTCAATTTCTTGATAATCTCCCCGACAGCTCGCAACCCACCCTTATCTTTTGTAATTAATACTGTAAGGTCTATATTATTGAAAAAAAGACGTTTCCCCTCCATCTTAAATTCATCGTAAGGTATCGCAATAGGCTTCCCCAGCCTCGGATCCTTACTAAGAACTTCGTAGAGGTCGTCGACCTTTGATTTTACTAATTCTTGCCTCTGCAACGAAAGGCTAGCCCCTGGAGCACCCTGTTGTTCTCCTGACGTTGAAGGCCCTGGCGTTGATGGAGGTTTTGGCGTTGATGGGGGATCCCCAGGTTTATCATCTTTTCCACCATCATCAAAAATATCGTGTTCATATACCGGGTTAGTTGGCATTTATTTAAAAAAATCCTTCTTAAATAAATGAGTGCATTTGGAGCTACATTGGACCCCTACACAGAAACGAAACAGCTTTTTGGCATTAAGGGAAGAAGGCAGCGCGTAAAGGTAAGCCACGTACCTTCCACAATTAACCAGAATGAGGACCTCTATGTTGACGTGCCAAACATGGGGCAGAACGATGCCATCTTTCCGGGGAGCATCAGGCTACTATTTGACCTGGAGCTTACGGGAACAAACACGAAACGCACCCTTGTCAGCAACATAGGGAAAAGTCTAGTGCGGGACCTCCGTATCACCCTAAACGGCAACGAGGTACAGAATATCAGCGACTACAACACGCTCGCGGTCTACAGAGACTTGTGGCTACCTAAGTTTGATCGTGACAATAGCCTGATTTTAGAGGGGATCAACCCTAATGACGGTACCATCAGGGCCCTGCAGGTAAAAGCCAGCGTTCACGTGGGTACCGACGAGGAGAAGGCCATTATTGCAGCGTATGGGAATACATTTTTTTTCCCTCTTGGCAAGATGTTTGAACTGACAAATGATCTCCCTTTTTACCAGTTCGGGCTGTATGACAGGCTGCAGTTTGTCCTACATTTCGCACAACATGCTGACGTTATAAAGGATGCTGGTACGGGGTCTTGCTTGCTACTGTTTGTGGACCCCGCAACAGTTAAGGCCTACTCTGGTAAAAACGAGGTGTTCTACAACCCCAAGATTGAAAAAATATCCATCACTGTGGAGGGTGAGCCTAATGAGCTCTACTCACATGCCATGCTCGGTAAGGATCATTTTGAGGGGGCTGTAAATCTCTTTGGTAGTCACGATTCCAAGGTGACGATTGGGCAATTCTTCAATGAGCGCTACGCCCTGTTCATCGATTTCCGAACCTCTCCTAATCATACCCTACATGGTTCCGGAAGGCCCCTGCAACGCCTTAGTGACGGCATCACGTTGCACATGACCAAGAAAGCCGACGGAACTGGGGACATCCGCTGCTATGTGTACCTGCTCCAAGATGCCCAGCTAAACATCTTAGACGGCTGTTTTCATTCTGTGGAGTACTAGTGACCATAATTTGTTATATTTGTCCTCAGAGGCAAAAACGAGTCAATATGGAAGAAACCAAGAGCTGCTCAAATTGTAAAAAAGTGTTAACCCTAGATGAATTTAGGGTGCTGAAAAATGGAAAGGCGACAAAATGTTGCCTAGTTTGCCTGGATAAAAAGAGGGCGTCACAGGAACGTAATAGGTGCCCCCATGGAAGGGTGAAGTCTCAATGTAAGGACTGTAAGGGGAGTCAGATTTGCAAGCATGAAAAGGTGAGATCCATCTGTAAGGATTGTAAGGGTGGAAGCATCTGCCGTCATGAAAAAAGGAGGGCCTATTGTAAGGAATGCAAGGGAGGTGAGATTTGCAAGCATGAAAAGGTGAGGAAGCAATGCAAGGACTGTAAGGGCAGTCAGATTTGCCACCATCAAAAAAATAGGGCCTGTTGCAAAGACTGTAAGGGAAGTCAGTATTGCCATCATGAAAAAAGGAAGGCCGAATGTAAGGAATGTGGAGGGAGTCAAATTTGCAAGCACGAAAAAAGGAGATCCCCTTGCAAAGACTGTAAGGGCAGTCAGATTTGTAAACATCTAAGGATAAGATCCCAGTGCAAAGAATGCAAGGGGAGTCAGGTTTGCAAGCATGAAAAAAGGAGATCCCAATGTAAAGAATGTAAGGGCAGTCAGATTTGTAAACATCTAAGGATAAGATCCCAGTGCAAAGAATGCAAGGGGAGTCAGGTTTGCAAGCATGAAAAAAGGAGATCCCAATGTAAAGAATGTAAGGGCAGTCAGATTTGCCACCATGAGAAACAGAGGGCCTATTGTAAAGAATGTAAGGGGAGTCAGGTTTGCAAGCATGAGAAACAGAGGGCCCAGTGCAAAGAGTGTAAAGGAAGTCAGATTTGCCACCATGGGAAATTTAAGTATCGCTGTAAAGACTGCAAGAAGAGCAAACAATAAATGGCAACCTTGGCAATCATGGCAGGGGGAGCACTCATTAACGCATTGGCCTTCAGTGGCCACGAAACTTCCTGTTTAGCAAACTTTCAGGGCATGGTGAAGCAGAACGTAAAAGATACGACAGGGCAATGGAAAAATTGCAAAATGCTCAAGCACAGTGGGTACAAGACCGCCAGGCTAAGATCGACTGGTTCAACAAACAACGGCAATTACAAATACAGGCTGGAAGAGGCCTTCGGGAGCTGGAAGATGACATGTACAAGTACTACATAGGCCTCGAATGATAGGTCCCGAAATTGTCGGATTACTATACGCCCTCCAAGAAACAACAAGATGGCGAACTCACCTTATCGTTGGATCATTGAGCATTCTAGGTTTTGTAGCATACAGGTATTTGTAAGAACGTTTTTAACATATAATAAACATGTTAAAAACATCACCACATATCGTTACCGAGAAGGAGGAGGAAAAATTAAGCCAAATTTACTAATACCCCAGACATCTCTGGGCTGGACGAAAAGCTATCCGATTACTCGCGAAGGAGAGAGGCCTATCCAAAAAGCTAGTCGCCCACTGGCTGTCCAGGCAACTGCTCTGGCTAGCGACACATCAAGGGTCCAAAACGTAATTGATTATCCACACTTCAGTATTACAGCACCCAACGAAATGCACCAGTTTGATTTACTGTTACATGCCCCATGACAAGCTATATGGAAATACGTATAAATACATCCTCACGGGTATTGACGTGGCTTCGAGATACAAAGTAGCGAGACCCTCTGCGTACCAAAAAAGCCAGCGAGGTCGCGGATATGATCAAGGACATTTATAAAGCAGGGCCTTTACGATACCCTAAGATTTTTCAGTGTGACAATGGTTCTGAGTTCAAATCAGCAGTAACAAATTGTTAGAGGACAAGGGGGTGGAAATTAAGAGGGCCACCACTAAGTACCACCAATACGTTTACGGCTTTGTAGAGTCGTACAACAAGGTACTCGCGGAAAGGCTCTTTAAACCCCAAGATGCGCAAGAGTTTGGCCTCTGGGGAGCCTAGTACCATTTTGGGTGAAACACTTGTACACTATCGTCAAAAGTCTCAACAATACCAAGACTGCCATGATTAACATGAAACCTAACAGGGCGATCAAGCTTGAGGAGGTACCACTTGCGAAAAGTCAATAATACCCCAAGGAAAAACCCTTACCCGAGGATGGTCTTTATCTCTATCTGCTACAGCCAGGGGAGGAGCATGGTGATTCGAAAAGGCGCGTAACCGACGCCGTTTGGACAAACATACTTACAGGTTGGATCGTATCGTAGCGGGTAGTCGTGTTTTGTACTATTTGAAAGGCGGTCCGAAAGAAGCCTCGTGTCGGAGGAATTGATGCTGGTTCCAGAGGATGTTGAAGTGCCGCCGGAACATGTTAAGGATTGGTAAAGAGTAATTTCAGGAGTACCTCTAAAGGTTCATCCTCCAACTCTTTACTCGGATCTCTTACATACAATAAAGGAGGCTCGGTATAGAACGGGTGGATATACGATACCTTTGATAACATCAGGTTCAATATCAAGGTCAATGTGAACTAATGGCCTATCTGGTATATGGAAAATTAAGGATATCACCTATTGTTGCCGAAGTCAGCCAAATCCGACAGCTTCAAGTCCTTGCCTTTGACGACCTCATAACAGATTACATCATACTTGTTCCTGGCCCTTTGAACAATATGGAGCCCTAGGCGTTGAATATCAGCCTCTAGATCCTCGTCTATCTCGCCTCTCGCGAATGTTGCCCATGCTTTTTTCCCTGATGCTACCCTATTCAAAAGCTCTTCGTCATCGGGATCCTCAAATCCTTCGTAGAAAAAACCCTCCCGAAACCTAAAATTTTCCAAGCATTGCGAGCAATAACCAGTCACTGACGCTGCCTTGATACAACATCGTAGTACAGGTACTTGAATATTATAGATTTTTGTCAATTGTCTTTTTTGTAAGTATGCCTCCATCTTTTGATATTCCATCTTTTGATATTTCACTGGCCTTTAGTATATGGCCAAAAGGGTCAAAATGTCTCTTTTCCAAAGTGGTAATTTTAATACTCGCAGGAGTAGTAAAATTAGCGCCCCCTAGTTTTCTAGTGCCGGAACACCCAAGTCATACAGGTCGTCCCGAGTAAGGTCGATAAGCCTAAAATGACACCCGCAACGCTCCACATGTCCATCTTCTTCAAACCTATTAAAGGCGTGCATGCCATTGGGATTATCGATGACGACAATCTCCTCCGCGCTTGGGTAGTTGTCTTTGAACCACAACCTCTTCTTGTTAATGTTGCGCCTCTGAACACGCGTGCAGTAATAGGGAAGATGATGGTACCCGTCGTCGTCCCGTGCGGTATGCTTGCGATGAATTAGTATGACGTTGTCTTTCTTTGAATCTTGGGCACGTGGTACATACCGTTCTTTGAGCACTGCAAGTTGTCGATCTCTGTCCTCTAGCTCATCCCCAAGAAAGACAATTTCATCATCCCTATCCTCTAGATCACCCGCCAACACCGCCATGGTCGCGTCCCTATCCTTTAGGGCTTGACGATGCTCCTTAAGTACATCTTGTAGTTTCTGGACACCTGCCCTGGCGAGCCATTTGATTAGCCCCGCAGCCTTGGGTTTTCGTGAACGCCTTATAATCTCCAGGGCATCGTCTAATGTCACGAAGGCATCATGTCCATTTTGACCTTCTTTGAGGGATGCGGCCGCCGCACCCCCAATAATATCACGGCGAGGTATGGTATTCACGTCTCTATATGTTGCCTTTATATCATCAATATCTAAAAACCTCCCCAGGTCAGCACGTTTAAACATAGGTTGATCCTGGTTGATAGACAGGGTCTCGATGGCTCCTGCGTTAAACGTAAGTTGCGACGAAATTTGTAATGACATCTTTTCTCTTATAGGATAGAATTGGATTTTTTGTATGGTCAGTCGAGAACCTTAAAAGTCCTAGGGTGCTCCAATCTCACATACAGGCACGCATGCATGGATTTTTTGAGCTCGGCCTTTATATCATCCCAATCGGAAATAAGGTTGGTTTCCTCGTCTATCATTTTCATGTCCGAACTTTCGTTTGGATACCACAAAAAACAACTGCTTTTTCTACCTCCTGAGGTTCTTGGGGAGAGCTGTATAAGACTGCGTTAAGAGCCACAAACTATGCTTGCGATGCCTACCTGAAATAGCCAATTCAAGCAGGGATTGTCGATGTTTGTCAAGGCTCTCGTCAGCTATACAGTCGTCAACGACAAACAACGTCTCTTCACCCGCCAACAACGAGGACAATTTCTGAATCCATTCAAAGAGTTGATCCTTGGGGTCTATCAGGAACACGTATTCGTCCCGCCAGAGCGAGGCTCTCTGAAGGTAGGTGGTATTCCACCGTATAGTAGGGCAATAGTATCACTATGTTGTGATAATGGTGTCTGTATTCGTTTTCAAGCAGATCCAGAACACGTTGCGTCTTGCCACAGCTTGTCGGGCCCGTAAAGATTGCTGTATGAGAGTCTCTTACAACGTCTAACATTTATTGATAGCCCCATTTTTTCTTATCTATTTTAGGGTATATCGCGGCGCAGGTAGAGCAAATCCATACGCCGCCGTGATTGTTCACCAAGGACCCCCGGCAGGCAGGGCAGAGCTTGGTCTTTCGAGTATTGTATTCGATGGGTAGTGGGTCAAACACTATCTTGCCATCTAGGCATCGCAGTACTTGCGGTACCTCTTGACGAGCCGTGCCTTCTCCTGGCTGACAGGGCAGGATGCGAGGTTAAAAAAAGGCATCTTGATGGGTGTCTTTAAAAGTTTAATATATCTCGGTACAATGTCGTGGGACAACAGGGTGTAAAAGAAGCATGTAATTCTTATCTTGTTGAACCTGTTTAATATCTTTATCAATTTTGATGGGATCTACAACATCCATTTATTTGGGAGTTTTCGGTACGATACTCGCGGGGATCCACCCCTTGCTTACAGCCATCTCACGAGAAGCCCGGCCTGCTACGAAATAGGCCGTCATCTTGAGGACGTCATTCATGTCCATTTTGGCAGAGGGTCTCGTTATCCCCAAAAACTTTTACCTCCAAGGGCATAGGCGAAGGTGAAACTAAGATCCACAACGGTTTCGTATAACATGTCTAGGATTTCCTTTTCCTTCGGGGTTACGTTGCTTGGTGTTGCTTTACTCATTTATTAGAGCATTTTGAAAATTGCAGGATTAGGTTTTATCCTTTTGTTGAGGCTCAGGGGTCGGCTTGTGAGATTCCCCACCATTTTTTCCAAATTTGTACCAGACGCCGACCCCTATCGCAGCACGGCAAGCCCCCCCCCCCCCCCCTCCCCCCCACGCCGTAGATGTAGACTGACTGTACGGAACTTGCCCCGGAAGAGGCTTTGACTGTAGGTTCTACTGTTACCTCTTGTTGTTTCATTTCTTCTTCCTCTTCTTCATCAGTGCCGCCAATTTGTGACCCCTGGCGCAACCCTTCCCGGATGCTTTACTGGCTTTGTGAGGACTCTCTCTTCTTGTTTCCTGTTCCTCAGTCATTTATCTTATAGCTCTGAAGGGCTATAAGATAAATTTTACATGATCCTTAAGGATCTTTCTCCTTAATCTCCGCCTCATCCTCTTTTTTGCTCATATGCCGGGCCGTGTGTCCGACAACCAAGATAGGCGCTAAAGCACCTCCCAATTGTACAGTACACGAGTACGCCCAGGTCCGTCATGGCATCCCGGATAATAGGGTCTTCTTCGATATCTTGCCGCAGATCGTCAACGCTGTCTATGTTGACGAAATTTCCAATCATGTTTGCGTACAGATTGACTATGTGAGTAGTTCAACGCCTTGGCTGTCTTCTCTCCCTTCTCTTGGAGCTCACGTTGAACGTACTCGGTATGTACCTTTTCTACCGCCTCATCAGGAGCCTTCTCGATAAACCCCTCGGTACATTTTTTGGGTAGAAGATGCCCCTTGCCCTTACGTAGGGCCTCCTTCAAGGCTTGGCGTTTATTCCGTAGGTTTTTTCAACATGTTCAAAATTCTCTGAAGCTGTGTCGAATACTTGCATGAGCTCTGACATCTTTATTAGTAACTTTCTGTAGTAAAAAAAAAAAAACGCGATCAGGGCATAGGGTAAAATTACAGCGATTAGTAGACACACTTCCATTTATAGCAAGTGTGTTTGATCAACCGCGCTAGACTACATTCTACCCGGATATATATCGATTATCTTTCGTTTGGTTATCTGCAACCCACAGGGGTTGTATGTTAGTGTAGTGCAATCTTTTCAATTGTTCTTCCTCGCTAGGATATTCTCCATTCTCCCTGTATTTTATTGGTATCTTGTGATCGAACTGCCACTGCCTTCGGTTTCCCCAGTTTATACCGCCTTTAAATTGGGCCTGGATGTGCTTCATGAATGTTATAATATCAACCTCGATCCCAGGGCCTGTAGCGTTTTTTTGATATGAGGATGAAACGCGTACGAGTCCAACAGACTTAATCAACAGACTTAATCAACCAATGAGATTGCGTGCACGGCTTTTTAAATTATGTTAAAAAGATAATTAATGCAGCCGTTTTTTTGCAAGCACTGCATTTTTTTATCAACAACAAATATGGCGGTGAGCATTACGAAGATATTTCTGGTTACTTGTTTATGAAGAAAATATTTATATTCACGTTATTTTTGACTTCCTTGCATCGTTTACAAATTTATCAAAGCTGTTAAAAATTTTTAAACATTACTTTTGTTTCCTCACTGATGGTGAAAAGGCAGCTGACAACTCAAATGGAATAGTGCGACGAACATCCTGTCCTGCGAACGAAAGTAACAGGTACTCTCACCTTTTGTTGGGACACAATGCTTCATTTTAAAAAAACTGAAAATTTTATTTTTGTTTTCATATGCTAAAAAGTAAAGAAAAACTTCGTACAGATGCAACTCTGTAGTGTGTATGCTGATTAACTGGCTAGATGCTGTTGGCTTAATGATGCACAAACACAACAATGACAACCAATTTTTCTTAAAATGCCACACGTGTCAAGAGATATCTTTTAACAAACTATTGGGACAAAATACCAGCTAAAGTATTGAAAAATTAATGGAAATAAATTAGGGAATAAAGTATAGCTAGCTGTATAAATAAAAAGAAATATATACAAGAAATCACAACTATATAACATATTGTTTTTAGGCAATGAGAAAGAAAATATCGCAACACATAAAGTTTATGGTGGGTGTGTTGAAGTATGTAGGCTGCTGGCTGAAACAAACTTAAAACAGTTTAGTGAAATTTTTGAAAGTATTGGAACCTCAAATATCACAATTATGCAAACTAATACTGTCGTAAATGTGAAAGACAATTAAAGATTTTCTGCTGGATTGCACAAATAAGCTTTCAGAAAAATTACATTGTAAAGAGCGTTATATCATCACCAAAAACTCATTAATGTTATTTTGTTTCAAACACCTAGTGCTGATATTATGTCCAGTATAATATAATCTTGCCAATGCTTCTTGCCCTCATCGACCACACCGTCCAAATTGCTGCATATATATATATATTCAATGGTCTTCAATGGTACTTGGTGGACTTATATGGTTATTTGTGAAGAAAGTCAAATTATGGTTAAAAACTTTTGTATTGTGGCTACTCTAGCATCTTTTCACTGATATATGATCTAATCTAAACTACATGCAAGCTATATTCTAATTTTAAGATCAAAAGACGCCTCTAACTGAAAATAAAGTTTTAAATGGACTGGTCCACCACTTACCGCCTCCATTATTTTGCCTGTCGATTTCCGTAAGAGGTCTGGGGATTATAAACAACTCGCGTCACGATGATGAAAGTCGTCTATACAAATGATGACAACACATCTTCTATTTTATTGTTAAGACAGAGATCCTCAAACAACATCTGTACAGCATTCTTCTCAAAGATTAAACCACGTAAAATGTATGAAGTCATTCCTACATCTTCAAGAAAATTCACTTGATCTTTAATAATTGCATTTGGTAGCTAGCTAGCTAGCTAACGCTTAAAAAAATAAAGATTTTCCATATGCTTTTGATAAAACTCCAATGACGTCCTTGTCCTCATACTATTGACTCTAAGCATTTGACTTGTGGTCAGGAAAACTTCGGCCCTCTAAAGATCTCTGAATTTTCTCCAACATTAAGTGGTCCATCCTTTTTCATCTGTTATTTTTGCAGCTGGTGTAAATTATTCTATAATATTTATAAGTGCTGTAGTTTTTACTACATGTATGATACACCACAAAATGACTAGAAAGGCACTAAGGGTTGTATCTATTCTGAAATTGTATGGTGTATGGCTAGGAACCTATAGCTACAAAAACCCAGCAAAACACTTTACAAATTCACGCCACTAAAACACCATCTTTGATCGAAACGTCACGCATACATTACTTTTCTCTGCATGCTTAATTTTGGGCGAATTTCAGTCTGTTGTACCAGGGCCTCGTACGCGTTTCATCCTCATATCAAAAAAACGCTACAGGCCCTGGGATCGAGGTTGGTTATAATATCACATCCCAGATATTCTGTGGAGGCAATCTCTGTATCATAATTTAGGGCATGATGAATCCTATTCAAAATAAGCTTATAACCTAGGGGATCGCTTATAACCTAGGGGATCGCATATGGGGCAATGATTTCTTCGTTTTTTATGTGGGCACCTTGTACGTTCTATTGATGAATTCTTCATATCCAGGCATTTGATGCATTGCCTCGTTCGTTGTCCGTTATGTTGGATCACCTTGAAGTTGTCTAGCGGTAAGGTGTGCTTACATTGTGTGCATTTCCTGGTCCCCTCCATATTGTTCTTGTTTTGTAAAGTACTACCTTTACAAAACTTTGGACAGCTTTTGGAAAACCTCGTCATTCAAAAATGTTTACAACATAAGCGGGGAGGTATGTACCCCGTCATCGTGCACGACTCTTTTGTCGTAAAACGCCGAGAGACCGAGTTTGTTCTGTTCGTACGTGATCATACCCTGCTCATGTACCCTAAAGCCTACGTTTTAGCCACGTCTAGGCCACCCTTTAGCGCACTCATGTACCTGCTCCAAGCCACAGCATTTTGCCTCTTTGACATGCCCTTACATGAAAATTTCGTACCTTCTTTACCTTCAATGAAATAGCACTTGGCCGTCAGGGCAATCATCTGAAACCCAATGAATTCCGCTTTAAATAACCCTCCTGTTCGACTCGAGTACTTATCAGTGACGAGCCAGTTTTGTACGTCTTTGTCGTACTCGTCAAGTAGTTTGGGGCGAACGACATCCCTCAACTCTTCCCCAGATATGGCAAAATAGGCACTATCAGTGTCCATGTAAATGTATTCAAAATCTCGACGATCCACGTACTTGTCGAGAAAATCGTAATAGAAATCCAACATCCGAAGCTTGGCTAGTTGGTACACTGCAATACCGCATTGGTAGGCTCTATCGATAGTACACTTGTGTTTGCCTTTTCTAAGCTCGTATGCATCTCCAATCTCTTCGAGGTCCTCGAGGTACGGGCTTCGCAGGGCTGCATCAACCTCTTTTTCATTCCTGGTAAACGTAGTATCTGCGTGCCTCGCTAGGTATTCAATCATCTTGCCGTAGAATCTGTTCCCCTTCAACTTTGCCGTATCTCCCGTAATACGTTTATCGGGGTCCTTATCGGCTTGGCGTCTTGCATCGGCAATCTCTTCTGGAAACCATTCAAAGGGTCTACCTCTGGCATACTTGAGAAATTGGTAAAAGGCGGTCACTTTCAGCCCATGGTCAAGGTACCATTTTAGCACAGGGTTATACAGTAAGATCTTTTCAGCCTTTAGCAACCCCAAAAGCTTACGTGTACCCCGAACACGCTTGCGCCCCGTAGTTTTCAGGTACTCGTGCATGTGCTCGGGGATTTGATCTTCAGGTATCTCCTTGACGACAAACAGCGGGGCGATTTCGCCGAATTTGTCACGCAAATCCTCAGGCACCTCAATATCGACCTGCGCGAAGCCAAACAACGATCCATCTCGCACACCCCGCGTCAGTAGCTCTAAGTTATGTGCTGATGTCGGTGCAGGCACCTTGATCAGCTGTTCCTTCCCACAGGGAAAGTCCTTTGCAACATACCCTAGAATTGTCTTACACTTGTGGGGTTCCTTGTACACGAGAGATCTGATACCCGTCACGTCTCGTTCGTGGTATCTACAGAATACGATCGCGGGACCACCAACCATCCCCGTCTGTAAGAGCTTGTAAGCCTCATCCCTAGTACATTTTTCACATGCTTTCTGTACCTCCTTACAACTCTTACAACTCTTGGTGTAGCAAGAGTCCTTGCACCTGTGCCTGCATGGGTCTCCCGGAGCGTATAGCTCTAGCTTGGGGCTCAACCGTAGGGATTTGTTCAACACGTACCGCATTGATACACCCGGGATACTGACCGCATCCTTCAAAATATCAATCTCGTCGGTGTAATACTGCAGCCTCGTCTTGTCCACGGCTTCAATGAAAGGTTCCACGTCGGCTAGATTGTACTTGCATAGCCAGTCCATCATGGTAACACAGCCTCGTTTGTAAAACTCCGCGCAGAATGTCCCGTACTCTTCGGGAGATAGCGTGTTTTTCCCACTTAGCCGGCTATAGAAGTTCTCGTGCGCGACAGGCCCCACATGGTTCAACTTGTCGTGGCTCGTCAACCATTCATACGGAAACACGAGCTTTTGTAGCTTACATTCCAACGACTTGCACCAACCGTCATAGCTCAGGCCAGGGGCAAGGAAATTTGTAATGTCTATAAATTTAAACCTTGATGTGGTGAGGAACATATAGTCGTTATCTTTCTTAGCCACCCTGATCTTATCGCCCTGCGCGATCTCTTCGACAAAGTACCGCTTGATCAGGTTGATGTCGTACTTGCCGCTGTTAAACCCAATTACAGCTACCTGATTTACCCACTCATTCCACAACTCCCGGCCTTTTTTGGAGAGCATGTCGAAATCGTCAGGCTTGGGGTACATTCTCTCTACTTCTTCCACAATGAGGGCATGCCTCTTTTCCAGCTGCTCCACAAACTGTTTAACCAAGACCTTGGGATTCTCGTGCTCAATGAACGTCGGGTGGTTATTCAAGCTATCGGCAATACCAACACTTACAGGAACATGTCTCGAAAGATATGTTAAATCAGATGTTTGCCGGTAATTTAAAGGTGATAGGAGGGCTTCAAAGTCAAATACAATATAGTGGGGGTAGGGTTTGAATTCCTTCTGAAAGTACCTCTTGATTTTGGGTGGTTTCTCACATTTCCAAGCTGTGACGAGGTTGTACCCCTGTTCCCGTATCATCCTTTCCTTAGACTGGGTTGCAGTGTAACGAGTCTTGTCCGCTTTGGTTCTCTCGGACAGGCAGGGACATCCGTGCCACTTACAACCATTGTACTCGTAAACAGTTTTTGTGATAGGCTCATAGCCATCAACTTTCCACTCCTTTTTGCCATCACGGATAACACGTTCACCACCATGACCACATAGGGCATGATGAATATGTCTTCCGGTTTGTTTTGACATGTATTCAATCCATTTTGATGCATCATAGCTATACCCCTCATCGTAAAAGACCTTCTCCGCCCTGCTCGGTATACGTTTGACCTTCCCCCTTTGCAGATAATCGTCGTCTTGACACCCTCGCATTCGTTCCGTTTATGCCGCGTGAGGTTGCAGACTTTGTTATAAACTTGGCCGCATACCTCGCATTCCAGTGCTGGGTTAAAGCATCCATTTTTTTGATGTAAAAACAGTGCCCGTCCAGCATACCAAGATTGATGTCATCTAAACCCTTTTTGTACTGCTTTTGCCCATAGACGAGCCTCCATGGTGCCTTTTCGGAGTTTGCCTTGGGCTCAAAGACCCTGATGTTGATCTTGAAGTGTTTGCCAACGCCCTCTATATCCAACAGCATCGTAGGGCGCACATCTTTACGCTTTAGTTTAGGGTCCCCGTAGTACTCTCGAGCTAAGGTGAGAGCTGGCCTTGTTAGAAATTTTGTTCCTCGTTTTACGTTAACCCTATCTCTTACAGCTAAGCATCTCCAGAAGCATAGGTTGTCCGTTCTGGCATCTTCACCATCCATACCATAGATGCACCTCTTGTTTCGCAACCAACCCGGGAGAGGGCCGCATCCCAGAAGAGGTTCACGTGTGCTTATCACCTTGATCTGTACGTGACCAAAGATGATTTTACCCTCATACGCTCCTGGGGTCTCGGTGGTTCTAGTGGGTGGTAAATAAGCCTTACTCCAAAATTCACCATCCTCCAAATCGAGACGCTTCATTTCGCATTCTTCAATGAACGCTTCAATTTCGGCGATGCTTGATAGCGACATGGAGCCCTTAGTTTTGTGGTAATCAGACACACCACCTCCACCCTTGTAAATATCACAGCTAAAGCTGTACACAACCTTAACGCGCATGTCCACGTGTGGTGTAATTTTTTGGATAATAGCGTCCTTTAGAGGTTGGTTTAGATGCTTGCTGAACCGCCATGCCTTGATCCTATTTCCATCCTCCAACATCTGGATATCGTCCTCAGGGCCCTGAATATCCTCCGTGTAGTCTTCCCGTGCTTCCTGTTCGACCTCGTCGTGAAGCGTTGTCCCTCCCGAAATTTGTTTCTTTGCCTTGTTATAGTAGAAGGCAACGGTATCCCGCACACTCTGAGTCGATCGGCAAGAGCGTCGCGGGTTGCTGCCACTGGTGCCGACACGGTGCTATATAGTTTGCTGATGGCATTCTTAAACCAACTCATCCCTTTCTTATATACAGATTTGTCCGAAGATTGCTGAGTTTTGAGTAGGGGAAATTCCCTACTCAACATATTGTTCACATCTTACTGCGCATGCGTTGATTTTTGATGATTATTAGCGGATTTTTTGTAGGGGAGGAGGGGAATTTACTCATTTGCAGCATTCTTTAATATGCATCAATAAACATAGCATTATAGGGACTTTACCTTGATATGCATGACTAAGCACGGCATGATTTTTGTGATGAACAGCTGTGACGTCACAAGTGAAATTCTGTATGATATTTTTTATGAGAGTTTGACCGTGGTTTTTGGAAAATCCGGTATATAATGACTCCCTTATACTACTGGTGCCATTGTGCCATGGCACCACTTAAAATTTCCAAAGTGACCTCCTTATGGACAAAGAGACCAAATAGCTTTCCTTAAATTATATGTTTAAAGGAGCAGTCTGGCGAGCGGTATACACATTACTCGGTGCGTTTTTATATATATTTTTTTCTCCAACACATTTCGTTGTTCCGTGTTTAAAACTCGCGTTTTGTGTCGCAAAACAGCACTTAGGCTATGCACCAAGCCGCAACGCTTCGCATTCGACGCGTTTCTTTTATACATTTCCTGTACATGCAGTACGTTTCTTTTATTTTTACCTTAACGTTTCTTTTGCGTGGGCCATAATTTATAAGCCAATGAAATTTGAGAACATTGTAAATACCTCGCTGGCTTGCCGGCAAAATGTAATTTGGCACCAGGCCGGCTCTCGGTGGTGTCGCTGGCACTGGTCGTCTATGGCATTCCAAAGTCACATTAATAAATACAGTTATCTTCAGATAACAAGTGCTATCTTAAGATAACTCTATTAATGTGATTTTGGAATGCGTGAATATTCACATTAATGTCCTGATTGTAAGATAACTCGAGTTATCTTAAGATAACATATTAATGTGATAATTATATCTTTAGTTTGTAGTTATCTTGAGATTAGAGGTGTTATTAATACAATTTAACGATATTTTTCCTAACTTAAGATAACTCGTGTTATCTAAAGATAGCATTATCTGCGTTTCAAACGCGTTAAATTACGCAATAAATAACAATTACAGCGCTGAAGTGTCAACTTCGTTCCCAGTTAGTTTTACATTTTGAGCGGGAAACTTTACCATGTGCGTTGAGATTTTGCGTGTAAAAATTTTCAAGTAAAAAGAGTGTCTACTCGCGTATTAAGCAAGAATTAAGTAAAATTTAAATACAAAAGGACATAATTTTAGAAGATACAAGGCATTTCAGTAACATTTTTTCCGAAATTTTGTAATGTATAAATTTTCAAAATAGTCATTCTAATTGTGGCTCAAAATTTATTTGGTTAGGATAGAGGTCTGGCGAAAAACAAACAAGTGGAAATCGATAAGTAAACGTACAAATTAGTCAGTCGCCGAAAGCAGTCAATCAAACGAATTGGATTTGTTCCGCCAGGTAACGTAGATACTGTAGTTTAAAACGCGTTTTTGTTTCGCGTAGTTCTTGAGTAATCTCCAGTTTTCTCGCAATCTTAAGATAACTTTAGTTAACTTAAGATTGCGCTAACATCAAAGGTAGAAAAGTCGTTAACTTACAATCAGGGCATTAATGTGAATATTCACGCATTCCAAAATCACATTAATAGAGTTATCTTAAGATAGCACTTGTTATCTTAAGATAACTGTATTAATGTGACTTTGGAGTGCCATAAGGGCATTAATGTGAATATTCACGCATTCCAAAATCACATTAATAGAGTTATCTTAAGATAGCACTTGTTATCTTAAGATAACTGTATTAATGTGACTTTGGAGTGCCATAAAGGTCTTGCTGGAGAAATTTTCGTCTGGTGCCAAAATTTGAAATGTACGGCCGACGATGTTGCGGATGAAACAGCCGAGATGAAATGTAAATGTTTAGCTTTGTTTGTGCGTTCTCTTCCCTACTTGAGTTTGACAGCTTCAATGGATTTTCTCGCTGAAATGAAAAGACATTGTCCTTCCTTCACCCAATGATATTTCCATACCAATAATTATCGATGCCAGTAGAAGGGAAAATATTGTCTCTGCCCACAAAAAGATGGTCGCAAAGATTTTTTCACTGGATAAATTGAAGGTACTTTAGCAAAAAGTTGTAAAATTTTGACATTTTAAATAGGGACCAAGCTTAAAAATTTCGTTGAGTTTTTTTTTACATCTTCTATACCGAACGGGTTAAGCAACTTATTTGTTTTTGTTAGCTTTATAGGTTTTTAGTGATTATAGTTTTCAAATTTTTTAAACTTTAGTTTTTAAATAAAGTTTACTTCGCCCCACATGTACATTAGAAGTTTGTTATGATTTTAAAACATCCTGATTGGTTTAAAATCTCATGAAATCAAGCTGATTGGTTTAAAAAACAATGCAGTAGCGGAATTAACTGTGACTAATTTGATAAACAATGCTGATTTTTTTTACGATCTTCGATTTCGTATTTTCGTATAAAAAATGCCGCAAACGATTTCAGGTTACATTCATGTGTTTTTATTTTTTAGCTGCAACGGTAAAACTTGACTACAGTGGTGTCAAATATCCATCTACTATACCCGACACTGAAGAAACTCAATTCGTCCAAGATTTTATGTATTATTTAAGACGTAATTGTAAAACTTAATTTGAATAAAAAAACAAGAAAAATTTGATTTTTGTAATTCTTGTTCAAAGTTGTATAAAAAAAAGTAAAATTTACGTGACTTGAAGTAAGAATGAGAAGTTAGGCGGTTTATCAACGACTCGTTGGTTAAGGGGTTTTAATTTTTAAGCTGTTTTGACCACCAGAGGGCGTTAAAGGGCGGTTGTCTCGTTGGGCGGCTCAAAACGCCCTCTATATCCCCTCTTCGAGACTATTTTGCACCAGTCAAAAAAAAATCTAAATCCGCCCCTGAAGTTGGACATTCCAAAACGTTGCCAACGACATCCGTTCTTCGTAAAATCCTTTAAATGTTGTCTTTATAAAATTTCGAAAATCTCTTCTGCAGTTAGTTCTGGAGTATCTGTCCCTGTTCGTAAATACCTCAATCTTCCAACATACATAAAATACCAACTTCTTCCAGCAATCCAATCGGATTTATGTGCTGATCCGGGTTCGATTATTTCTTTTCTTTTACTTAAAGTATCTCTCCTTATTTCTTCTTTGATTTCTCCTGGTGCGTTTGTAAATGGATCTATAAAAACGCGCAAACTTTTATGCGGGGCGGAAGGCTGTGGTGAGTTCAGGAATACATTTATTTTGTCCTGCAAATTCATTTTCGGATCTACATTGGACATTTTTTTCTGGCTTGAAGACGCGTTTTTCTTTACAACCATATTGGAAAAAATTACCAATGAAGATTTAATGTGACATGTTTTTATTCTTAAATTCTTATTATTATTCTCTGTCGACATTTAGGCCCGTTTCATTTAATATTTACTTACGTTCTTCTAACTTTTTTTAAAAGTCTTTGTACACACGACTCGAAAACCTTTCGGCAGAAGAAAAATAAGAAACAGATATTTCTTCCTTCTTAATGAAATATAATAATGATAATTTAAAACATCATTTTGTTCCCAACATTTTATACATTTTACGAAAACAAGGAAAAAAAATCCTCATTGCATTGTTAGAAGCACATTTTTTTTCTTTTCTTTTTTAAACATTCCATTATTCGATAATTTAATATTTTGAAAAAACATAAGTTATAACATTTTTAACAGACATTTTTAAAATTTAATTTTTTTCAACTAAGAAAGAATTGAATAAATACAGAACAATATGCATCTAAATAATAAAATGCGTTTATATATTTGACGTCTGGATAAAAGAAAGGTGCTCAAACAAAACGAGTTCCTAACATTTCAGCCTTTTCGATTGATATCGGCACTCAGCAATTATCAACGTGAATACTGACGTGCTGATAAAGAAGGGATGTAGATAAGTCCGTATT
Organism: Hydractinia echinata; assembly: GCA_030067915.1. NCBI lineage: Eukaryota > Metazoa > Cnidaria > Hydrozoa > Anthoathecata > Hydractiniidae > Hydractinia > Hydractinia echinata. The sequence continues at coordinate 573,899 of JASGCC010000187.1, read as the reverse complement.
TTTTTTGCCGACGCGAACAAATTTGCATTCGAGGGAAACCGAGTTTCTTCAAGCAAACAAAATAAGCTCGTTATGTTTTCACACGATACGCTATTATAGTTGTCTAGAATACAGAAGGTACGACTGCCACCTGTCTGTCAAACTGTCCAACTGATTGTCATCTGTGATGAGCATGTTGCTGGTCAGACAACGTCGCAACTTCGACAGCCTGCGTTGCAGTGGGGACATTAGACGCATCTGAATGTTGGCTATCATTCACCGGGTGCATCGGAACATCCATAGTTAATCCAGAGGAATTATCATTGGGTGGCTCCGCCGGCTGTGGTTGCGGCGGCTGAGGTGGAGCGGCGTGAGATGCTAGCTGGAAATTTGAAAGAGACGATGTGGCAATGAATTGAACACCACCACCGTTAGGTAAAGACACTGGAATCAAATTCGTGCCCTGTATCTGCATCATTGCAGCAGCCGCTTGCACCGGTATAGAGACGATTCCGGACGAATTTTGAACACCGACCAAAGCAGCTGCGGCTGATACTGCATCGCCTAATAACAACTGTCCATCGTGTAAACTCCCTTCACTTATCGAAGTTACGCAGTTATGATCGTGCGTTAGCGCGCTGTGATCGATCGTATGATTGCCGTATATAACCTCGCCTAAAAACACAATAAGGGTTAAAAGACACCAGGCTAGTGCAAATAGGTAGAGAGGTTAAAGTAAGACACCAGGCTAGTACAAATAGGTAGAGAGGTTGTAAGTATGATAAGTACAAGTACATGTTATAAAGACAACGGGTGCAAACGAGCAGAGCGCTGTTTACCTTTTTAATTAGAATTTTGCCTATACACGCTTTTTTATAATACACAAAATTTTGGCTGAGGCTCAATGTCGCTTAAGTTTTTGTATTGATGTTGCCTACAAATTGCTTCGATTTATAAAAGATTTTAGTGTCGTGTTCCTTATAAAAAGCTTGTATTTGGTATTTATGAGCCACGATTTTGCGTGAGAAAGGAAGTAACTGCTAGGCTATTTTTGGTTCTATTTGTACAAAAGTATTGACCTCGGAATAGTAATTAAAAAAGCTCCATGATTATCACACAATAAGTAAGCAGAAAATACTTTTTTTTTCTACCAACATGGACACTTTGCTGCCATTAAGGTAGACACATTGAAAAAACACTGCATGGTAAAGATATAACCCACTCACCCTGCGAGGCTGATGCGACCTCAGCAAGTGTTGCAACTGCTTGCGTCGCTTCAGAATGCGTGGCGGATTCAGATAAGGTGGTCACCGCTCCAGTGGCGTCAACTTGTATGATGGATACCGTCCCGTCGGCGTTGTTTATTGTGTGAACTAAATGAGGATACTGCGACGTAAACACTTGAGTAGGTTGGTGGTGCTGTTCTAGATTATCGTCAACTGTTGAAAACGCATCTAAGAGTTCGTCGCGCCCGTGATACTGATAGCAGTTTCGCACCACTTTTCTTAGAGCGTTTGTCCACGATATTTTCTGCTTTTCTTCATCCGAACGCACATCACTTCGAACGTTTGCCCACGGCACCTCTTCCGGCCACCACGGTGGTTTCGTATTATCACGACCCCAACCAGGCTTTCCACGGCCGGTAGAATATTTCAACATGATTGGTATGAAAGCTCTGAGTTGTGCTTGTGTCATTTTGTCGACGGGTGTTGGGATACCTTCTATGACCTGTCATTACATAAGTGAAAGAGCATTTAAACTTTATCAGACTTTCTAATTCAGAATTTTTCATTTCTGCAAAAAATTACTGATGTGGTATGTTTTTTGCTTGCCTACTTAGTTAACACGTCGGAATTCGTGTCGGTAATTGCTGTGTGGCGATATGAATTAGAAAGGCTATATCATGACCTAATTAAGAATTCTTATATTTATTTTTGAATGACAAAAAAAGTCAAATAATTTCGTGTTTTTGAATGAAAATTTAAAAGAATCTGATGTAGTAACAATACTCACTAGTGGTGGCAGTTCGTGTACGTCAGGATTTGTGTGAGGAATTGATGGAGCTTGTTGCGCGAGAGCATTTTCTAAATCCTCCATGATGAGATTTCGTCTATTTCTAACTATATTTTCCAGCGGAGCTGCACCAAAACACTTGAACGACGCTCCCATTTTACCTGGACAACACACAACGATGCAAGCTTGCTGGCCAACTCGGGTTGTATATTCCGTCAGAAGCTGTTTTAGTTTACGTAACAACCGTGTAGCTTGTCGCTTTCTAATGGATGGATTTGTTTCAAAAGAGTAGTTTTTCTTGCGTCTTTTTCCAGTGATAATAGCTGCAGCCGCTGCCATTCCTATAAAAGAGGATTTGTTAATACCTAATAGCTTTACAAAAACTATTGAATTTCAATAAAACCACCCTATTTTAAGAGTGGATTTCATAGCAATAAATAATGTTGACATGGTGATATTATGGAATGCGTTAAAAAGAGATGCACTCAAATTCAAAACAAAAGAGTTAAAAATATATACCTATTGGACCAGCAGCAGCCAGTTGTGAGGTAACGTCATCTCCGACATCCTCAGGTACACCTATCAAAATACATCATACTCCGTAAAAAGATGAATAAAAAAATATTAAATCTGCCATGGTAAATAATAAAAAACATACAGTATATAAACCATGTTCTTCCGAATTCACATCGATCTTGTTATAAGACAATTTCTTTTGACTTTGCTTAAAATTTATTTTAATTAGAACCCACTATTTTATAGCAGATATCCTGATGATTTAGAAAATTACTTTTTTACAATTAATTTCTACAGAAGAAGTACCGCCATGTGTTTCTTAGAAGTTTTTGTTATAAAAATATGCAAAACATTCACAAATTTGAAAACTTTTATTTTTGTATTGATTATAAATTTTCAGTTTCTATCATGAAAACTTTGTTCTGATCAAAAAAAAAAATTACCTGTTGTTGTCAGCAGATCTGCATCATCGAATGTTGCTGATTCTGGCGAAGATGGATCATCTGACATGTCATCAGACATAGACCCTACGTGATGTGCCATTGACAATGCATTTGTATGTGTGACATCGGGATGGACTTGAACAGTGTGTGACATGTCTTCCAATTTGACAGCCTGCACATGTGTTTCCATGGCAACTACAAAAAGGAAAGACAGTTGCTAAATAATTATTTCTGCTAGCCAATCAGAATCTTTGCTTATTCCGCTCCTCTCGAATATTTCACATAGTAGATATGAGCCTTAATACAGGTGTGACCTGGTGCACATAGCCAGTCTTTTTTCCACAAGGATTGTGCAATTTATAACTCCATTTTTGGAATTTATTATTTGCAAAATGGATTTCAAAAAATAAAGTAACAAATAACAGCTTCATAAATTATAAAGGTCGACTACATTTTCACTTAAAGACCAGGCACTGGTAAGTTTAGGTAAGTTTAAGACTTATAACTTTGTGTCAATTAAAAAACAAATTGTGTCTTGATGTTCCCACAATTAAATGTTTGTTTTCAGTCATGCTTTTGTTATTTGCAACTGTTTCAGCTAGTTGTGACACCCATTGAAAGTACTCTTAACTCTATCATGTGCAAGGTATTTTACCCTGTGTAAGGGGCATACATGAACTACAAACACAAAATTACTATTATTTTTCGAACTTTACTTTACAGTAAGTAAAATAATTTCATCTACTTCTATTATAGACTTGTTTTAACAGAATTAATAGAGACTATTTTGAAACACAAAAGTTTAAAAAATGGAACTTTAGATTGTCAAAGTGTATATAAGAATGCACTTATGAAACCCTCCTCCCCACCTCTTGTAGGCATTCATACACTATTAGTCTGAGCCCCTTCTTTCCTCCGTAAGTACATGCTTTATGGATGCCCTCTAATTATGCAGCGCCTAAAATAAATATTTGACCATTGCCGGTCATACTGACCGCCGGAGATCCAAAATGGCTGGTCAAATTGAATTTTTCGGCGGTCAAAAAATATATGCGATTCCTTGCGTAACGGTTTCAATCACGAAATTTGATAATTATTCCACTGACGTTTGAAATTATTCTTATGCCTCCCTGATGAATTACAAGTCCCATTGACCCACCTTCCCGTTGGTGTACTTCGTTAAGTGAATACACAATGAACGATAATTAGTTAACTTTGCTTCCCTCGCGCTCATAAAAGCAAGCTGCCGGGGTGCTAGGTTGCACATGTTATTCACGGTCATATAAAAACTAAACGATTAAGAGAAAAAACTATTTAAAACGGCGCAACTAATAAAAGAATATACAAGAATAAAATGTTTTTAAACAACTAAAATCTACTCGTCGCTGTCCTCTTCCAAATCAGTGTCACTGTGGTTGACTAATTTACTGGCTCTTTCCTTCAAAGGTTTTTTCTTATAGTCTTTTCGTTTTTGTTGATTTGGCCAGCGTATTTACCCCATTCGAACCACAGCTTCATCACTGAAATGGGATTAAAATCTCGTAGGGAGGGACCTTCCATACAAATTCGGAGCAGACTGCATCGTGAATCGGTCTTTACTCTATTCAAAAATGAGAATAATCTTTCAACCTGTGCATTAGATATGGGTAACGAAAAAAGTAACTCAGCTAAACAATAACAATTCTCAATTTTTTTTCTGACCAGAACTAAATAGTTGACGCCACACAATATGGTGATTTTTGGATAGGTTGAGGTATTTTGTCGCATATTCAAGAATACCGTACCATTCGTTGCGTAAATCAGAGACACTTCCAGTTAAACCAGCTCTTTTAAGTGGGGTTTCATAAAAATCAAACAGTTCTTCAATGGCTTTATCCCTAAATTCTTCATCATCTCGACTCCGCATCCATCCTTCAGTATTTAGAATTGTTGGAGCATGCTTGCTAGTGATGGAGTCTTCTTTATCAGTTCGTGCATCGATGGCCTCTGCAATAACCGCCGTCCACTCGTTTTTACTATTTTCAAAAACGCTTCTCGCTCTTTCAAAATCTTTTAACACAACGTCTTGAAATATAAATCAACCATTGGTTTCTTCAACTTGTGCCAAAAATCTTCGAATTGTAAGAAAATCGTGGAAATCCTTTCTTTCGATGCGATTAAGTTGTTTTTTTGTTAGATCGATACAATCGTACACAAAAACAATATCCACGTCTTCAGATTGAAAGGATTTTGACAAAAGCATAGCAGGCGCAAGGATTTCTATGCTTAGGCAGGCCAATAACGGTATACGAGCCATAGTCCATTTTGTGTACCAGCCTTTAAATTTCACTCTTTCCAACGATGAGTACGATTTGTCTTTTGCAAGGTTACCAAGATGTTGCATATATATTCTGCACTTGTCAATTATAACTTCAAGTGCGCAGACTTTGTGTGCTATCCATCTGGTTCCTACAAAAATAAAATAATTTAATTTCATGAGCCTCCTTCTTCCCAATCCTCTATCATACAGAACATAATTTAAAGTTCTGTGAAACGTTAAAACAACATTGATATTATTATTACACACGTAAAAACTTTACAGCCTACTTACATGAATTGCATATCCTCCTCGTATACTGCAACAAGCTCTTTTAGTTGGCGTAATTTTCTAGGATACATTTTATACAAATAATACATGCATAAAATCAATTTGTCAACATCTGTGAATAAAGTTTTCCCAAGACTATCCTTCAAGGCCAATTCCAAACAATGGGCTGTGCACCAGCTGAATGTCAACCATGGGTTTTCCCGTTGCAAAATTGTTTTTACACCATCCTTTTTTCCACTGTTTACAGACGCCCCATCGGAACCAAAACCCGACATACCAATACCAATACCCTCAGGTGACTGCCCCATCGCATTAACAATTCCATGTAAGTCAGCCGTAACAAGATCAACAAGATTCAAGTATAAAGTCTCTATTTTAATTTTGTCACTATATTAGGAGGAGTAGGATCAAGCGTAACCACAAAGAAAGCTTCTTTTTCAACTATGTTGGCATCGGTGGATCCATCCAAAAGAGTGCTGTAAAACTTTGATTTTTTTAACTTATGCTGTAAATCTTGAGCTATGCTCTCAGCAATGTAATCAATTATTACGCCACCGGAACTGTCATTACAATAAGCTTTACCAAGTTCCACACCATGTTTTTCTTCCAACAACAGTATTGCTTTATACTTAGTTATCGGAAGTTCTTCCTTAACAACAAAGTAAGCTGTTTCAAATTTTTCCATAGTAATTTCAAAGACTAAGTCCTGTATGGTCATAAAAGGTAATTTCCATGGAGACGGAAAGCGCTGATTTGTACGTCCAAGGAACTATAGCCATCTATAGATACTTAGATTTTTGTCAAGAAATGTGCCCAAAACTTATTTTTAAATAATGAATTTATAACAATGACCAAGAAAAAACATTAACAAAATAGAGGGAAGGTGATAGTTCAAGTAGTAAAGGAGGAAATTTCCAGGCTATTTCGCAGATTTTAGTTGTGGTGGATCACACACACCTAAAAATGTGATCACATGTGGGGTGTGATTCCTTCACCGCTGTACACTACACAAGCTGCTCAATTGGCATGGGAAACAAAGAAGGCATAGTTGATAAACATTATCAGACCCTACAAGATTATATCAAGATTTTGTACAGGTAAAGGCAGCTACTTAAAATTGGGATTTTTAAGCAGCAATAGCTAATTAAAAACAAACTTACAACACAACAACCTAAAAAAACGAAAGAATGAACACTGATTTAGCACAACATTCAATCAAAAAATATTTAGCCCTATTAGCCTAATAGCAAAAAAACACTGTTTTTATTTTTCAGTAACTATTTCTGGCTCAGACTTTTAAAATGTTGAATCAAATTTGAAAATACTTTTTAGCTGTTATTGGATAATTACTATAAATACTTGAAATTTTTAACAAAACAAAATCATTCAAGAACAGATATCGTAAACTACATTATTACACATTTTTGTGTCCATCTGGATAGGGTTGTAATAGTCATTTTCGCCATGTTGGTAGAACCACAAACATTTTCCATGTCTATCAGCATGACAACTTCTTTAGTGAAAATGTGAAAAACTTTTGTCATTTCACCCATTAAATAAAACCATGCCTTTTTCCTATTCGAATTGTATATAATTAGCACCATTTCCAGGAATTATTTTGATACGAAGCTAGAGATTTTAAACCAAAACATCATAAGTCTTGTCAAAGTCTTCCTTCCAAAACTAGTGTTCTCTTCCTTGGCCTTGTGGCATGTTAAAAATCGTTTGGAAAGTGTCTATTGCCAGAAGCTTTGAATCTACAAAAGTAAACATACAAAGTTGTAATGAAGTCAACAAATTGTTATGCAATACACCTTTACCAGCTACAAAAAGTAACCAGCTGGCTAGCTATTTGATTTATTGTGTTGTTATAAAATGTCTTGTTACTTACATAAAAAAGAAACCCAAGACAACACAAAGCTCTTTCAAATTTGTTGAAAGTGAAACTATAAACAGTTTCATGTTCACACTTGCTAGCACAGCAATAGAAAGCAATTGTGTATCTTACTCTAAGATCAATGGAATTAAAAGTAAACAGATGTACCTGAAAGCATAGTCATTGAGTTAATGCTATGATTTTGTTAAGTCAAAGCCTGCTTTTCTGCCAAACTGATTTTCTTCTGCAATCACAGGGGACACAGAGAATAAATGTTTTCCAGTAATGTTTCTTCTTAGCAACATTGCTCAACTTCATTCCGCAATCATATATTCAAAACTTCCATTTACTTGCTGCAAGTCAATACAAAACGATTCCTTAGCCTTCTTTCAGTAGACATGTTGAATTATAAGCAAACTTCAGAATTGCAGTTTGCCGAAGTTGGCCGAACCCATTAAACAGACCGGCTACCGCGAAGCAATAACAATAGGAAGAGTAAATTATTCCCACGCACCCATCCCCTAATATCAATCTTTCTTTTACCGTAAATTTCGACGACTTCGGCGAGATTCTTTTTTACATCACTAATTCTTTTGTTTTAAGAGAGTCCAAAAGTCCACACTTCAGCAAGATTCTTCTTGACGTCATAACTCTTTTGTTTAAGAGGGTCCAAAAGTCCACTGTTGAAGTCTGAAGTCGACTGTTTTTACGGCAGAAAACAAAGGAATCGAGAGCAACAAAATCAGCGAAATGCGGCAAAATGTAGTTCGACTACCGTGAAAACCATAGTACTTCGGCAAAGGACATCGAAGGAGAGTTGAGCCTCGGCAAAGACTCCTGAGTGGAGATAAAAATTTTAACTCGGATCCTGGGCGCAAAGGAACCTTATTAAAGCTTTGTTCGCACTATGGGCTAACGATGAGCTAACCATAGTGCGCATAATGTGTTAGGCGATTTCAATTTTTGAGCTGCGGGTACCTGATGTATTCATTTCACGTTCACACTATGGTGCATCGTTAGCTCTTTTGTAGCCGAATCTAATGCAAGAAAGAATGAAAAAGAAAGATAGAAAGAAAGTCTTGTTATTATTACTATATACTTCGAAGAAGACGACGTAGCCTGGAAAGAAAGGAATTAACAAAATTACAAAAAAGGAAACGACTTTGGGTCAAAAAGGCAGGGAAAATCTTTCACCCTGAACGCCAACTCTTCTTCTTCTTCTTCAAACGTCATTTTTTTAATTTTGTCAACCATTTTAGTTTTAAAATGGCCTTTTCACAACGAAACATACTACTTTTTTTAAAAACATAAATCGCTTTGAGCACGATTTATGTCAGCCACCTTTGAAGATTGCTGAAAGTGAGCTTATCTCACTGTTAGCCGAAAAAAAAAAATCAAAAATTTTTGATTTAAAAAAATCAGCTAACGATGAGCTAACGACGAATTCAGCTGTGAGCTAGGCAGATACTTTTACGTTCACACTATGGGCTAAGGTCTTAGCGCGTCATGCGCACTATGGTAAGCTCATCGTTAGCCCATAGTGAGAACCAAGCTTAAAGGCGCGTAATCACCCTGTAGGCAATTTTTTTTGAGGTGCCTATTTTATTGTAAAAATTGAAAGATATACAGTACCGCCTGCGTGTAACTTTACATATACGTGATAGTTATCACCTTCGCATGAGCTTTCGGTAGCGTCAGAATTTTCGTTGTTATTGTTAACCTATTGTTAAATACATGAGCTATTTTTGCATGTTGAAAACAATAGAGTTCATGTCTTGTTCGCGAAATTTAATTAGCTCATGTGAACTGTGTGTGTCCCATTGTTGTATTTAATTGCTATAGTCGTCAAGAGATCAACGAAAGAAAATAAAATTTAACAAAGATTTATTTATCTATTGTTTTTACTCACGAACGGCCATGTTAAACCATTCGTTTATAAATGTTATGTTTTCGCTGATTTTTTAGATCGCATTTTAAAAGTTTAAGAACAAAAAGCGGCGATAGAAATGCATTTTTAGATCGCATTTTAAAAGTTTAAGAACGAAGAATGGCGATAGAAAAACTTTTTTAGATAGCATTTTAAAAGTTTAAGAACGAAAAGCGGCGATAGAAACGCTTTTTTAGATCGCGTTTTTAAAAATTTAAGAACGAAGAACGGCGATAAAAAAGCTTCGTTAGATTGCATTTTAAAAATTTGAGAACGAAAAGCGGTGATAGAAATGCTTTTTTAGATTGCATTTTAAAAGTTTAAGAACAAAAAGCGGCGATAGAAATGCTTTTTTAGATCGCATTTTAAAAGTTTAAGAACGAAGAACGGCGATAGAAAAACTTTTTTAGATCGCATTTTAAAAGTTTAAGAACGAAAAGCGGCGATAGAAACGCTTTTTTAGATCGCGTTTTTAAAATTTAAGAACAAAAGGCGGCGATAGAAATGCTTTTTTAGATCGCATTTTAAAAGTTTAAGAACAAAGAACGGCGATAGAAAAGCTTTTTCAGATCGCATTGCAAAAACAAAATGTTCTCACAATGAGTGTTTAGATCTGTCAAGAACGTCAAAAGTTAGATTTTTAGATTTTTCTTTCATCGGTATTGAAATTTAATTTGTTTTCGAAATCTTATCGTGAAGGGAAAAGTCCTGAAAGTAGGGTTTTTCCGTTTGCGCTGTTAAACGTTGCTTTTTATAAGAATACCTTTTAAAAGTTTTGCATGTTAAAAAATATGCTTCAATGATAAAGAATTATTACTAAAAGTTTTAAAAAAGTAGCAACATTAGTTTTTTTTAAATATTAAGTTTCATGTTCGTTCTTTTTTCTAAAATAATATATTTCAATAGCCTTCATGATCTTTAACACTTTTAAACAATAACATGCATGTTACATGTGACTATTGTTATGACTCGCGCACGACGATAACAATAGAAAGCAATTAAGTTCGTGTGTAAACAAATGAGATGAGATGAGATCGTTACATGAGGTCGTAAAACTCGCGTACATGTAAAGTTACATACGGTACTGTACATGAGAAAACATTACCCTGAAAATTTTATTGAAAACTGACAACCAGAACATGTTTAAATGTTTCATAGAAATAACAAACTCACCCCAATTTCTCTTCGCCTACAGAACCGCCATTGCATTTCATTGCACGAATCATGCGATAATAAACGCACAGCAAAATCGATCACGTGGTTGCTGGATTCATGCCATTACAGAAAAAATAATGAATGAGGGAGAGTATCTGTAGCTGTGTTTCCATTGTAATGCTTTTATAAATGTATCAACAAAGTTCCGAACATGATAAATCAGATAAATCAATCGAAGTTTCTGTGTTATTCTTTATTATTTAAAGGTTTTTAAACTTACTGAAATCAGACTTCTTTGCAACACTGACCACTTCTTGTTGTTGTTTCTGAAGACAGCTTCGCCTCGCTAGCTGTCTTACTTTTTGGTTATTTTCCTTTGCTCAAACAGTTAGTCGTTTCCTTATGGAGACAGTATCAGATCTAGACAATTAGAATACCTAAATTTTCAGAATTTCCCCTTTCATGCTCTAAATTTAATTATCTCCATAGTGCTTCAACTATCTTCAACTATCACAATGAGCATTCTCCCCCGTTGTTGTTTTTTTTGGCTTATAATATGCAATAATCCCGGTCATGTTATGAAAAAAAGAAAGAGCGTGATAAGCATTAATTATCATAATTAATAACCACCAGGCAATGCTGTGATTTCTTCTTTCTGTTTTGTTTTGTCTGGTTTCCAAAAACAATGGCGAATAGAATAGACGAAAATTAAATCTAAGTGGAGAAAGTGCTACGGATGTTTTTACGCGCAGCCACTTTTTTAAACAGAACCAAAATTTCTTTCCACTTTTTGATGCCATGTTTTACAAAGAAAAACAAGCCAAAAAAAACAGCGTGAACGGAGCCTACCATAATGGCAATTTTATCGAACTCCATCTCAGTGCTCATTTAAAGATAAGGCCGTTTATTTACCTACGGTTTCACACAAACATTTTGCGACGGCCTGCTCATTAGACGAGAATAAGAGATCAACAAGATCGTTAAATATGGCGGCTGAAAAAAAACAACCAATAAATTCAAGATATTGAAGTACCATTATTTCGATTTCTAGTAGGTTTTATATCCTCAAATTTTCAGGAAAGTCATAACTCCATCTGAACTTTGAAATAAATATAAAAAATGTATATGTTAATTTTTTTCGATAAGGGTGATTACGCACCTTTAAACGCTTATATTAAAAATTATGCATTGCTTTAAATCAATTACTATTTTTTAGATACACATGATTTTCTCATTGGCAAAATTTCTACTTAGGCGAATGCCGAAGTGGCCGAAGTCTAAATCCGCCCCTGGTCATATTGACTTTGTATTTCTTTGGGGAATTTATAAGCTGCTACACAAGGTGGGGGTATGTCATTTTAATCTATATATTCTTATTTTTGTATATAGTCATTCATTAAATACCAAACAAACCTATATTATTATGACGAGGGTGCCGATAAGCCGCATATGCCGTAAAAAGTGTGGGCGTTTTCGGGCAAGTTCGGCGTTTTGAAAAAAATTCAGGTATTTGCCCAAAAAAACCCGCATAGTCCCGAACAATGCCCGAAGAAAAAAAGATTCACCACAAATGACTCTCGAAGAATTATTTAAAAAAGTATAAAAATTAAAATGAACTGTTTTTTATGATTTTTGATAATATTTACTTGATAAATAACTTATATATAAACTTTATTAACTCCTTTCTCTTCAAACGCATTCTTTCAACTGCCGTCCGCCATGTTTATGTTACAAGGTGTTGCATTTCAGGAATGTTCCGGGCGTGTTCGGGAAAGTGCGGGCGGTTTCGGCGGACAACCGTCAATTTAATTCGAAAAGTCGCCCGAACTCGCCCGTATATATGCGGGCGTATGCGGCTTATCGGCACCCTCTTTTATTATGAAACTAGAGCATGACTTTAGAATACCCCCTCTCATTTTAATTTTACAATTAAATTAACCTACATGACCAACGCATAGGTTGTGTAGGTCGCGCATAAAAACAATGCATTGCAATCACGTCCGTTAGGGTTAGGGTACTTTTCTAGGAATTCCATTGTCCAGATAGGAATAGAACGCGTTGGTTAAGTAGGTTACTTTTGTAGGAATTCCATCGTCATAATAGATGAGGTTAAATGCTTACGTTTTTACGGGAATGCAGCTACTACACTCCATCTGAGACAAGTCACCAATTATTGCAACCATTTTAATCATAAAATAGACTTTACAAATAATTCCAATGGATCTCATGTTGGAAAAAAACGAAGGAGAACATTCCTACTGCAAGAATATAGCTGTTATTTTAGCTGAATTAAACCAAAAACAATTTACCTCATGTTTGTCATTTATGTACAGGAAAGATGATACTCTTCAACAGACATAAAAGAATTAAAATATGGCCACGCCATTATTTAATAAAGAAATCTCTTAAAAATGTTAAAAAACATTCTCCGTTATTGCTCACGATGTGACCATGTGGAAGCAGAAATGTGAACTTACTATGTATGTTGTTGTTTTGGCAAATATGCGCGAAGTTCCAAATTTTCTTGCGTTGAATATCTTTGAGCTTGCTCAATGCGAACGAACCTTCCTGAGCATGTGCGGGTGGAACTGAAACAAAGTGACGATTAGCGCACGTTGTGGTTTCACGAACTAAGAAATAAGTATAATGTACAAAGTAACTTTGTTTGTAGTGTGTGTGAACTTCTAATGCTTATGTTTACCCCTTAATTTGGGACATTATCATAATGAAGGAAGGTCAATCAATAGAATTTTACTCTTACTATATTCGTCAACTTATACAACATGACCTTTATTCCATATGTGTTTTCTGAACAAGGAATTTTTGCTAGAATTAGGAAACTATTAATTAGTTTCGTGAATATAGAAAGCAACTTTACCCCTTCGCGTAACATTTTCATAATGGCTTCCACCGTAGCGGAGGAGGGTATAAATTGGTGTAAACAGTATAAAAGCCAAGACCTAATATGCATAGCTATACTGCATGTTTAAATGATTCATTGCTTAGTAATAAGCTAATGCTGAGTTAGCTAATGATTCACTAAGTTACGACTCATACTTATTTTTCAGTTGATAAAAAGTCAGGAACAGGTATAGCTAGCTATATATATACATCTCTAGATGTCATTTGATTGAGACAACAACTGGTCAACTGGTGTGTTGTGATCCTGAATCTAAATGAATAAACAGCAATCTTAATCTGTGAGAAGGTTGCTGTCTCATGAGTTGAGTCTCAATTTACCTGGCAAACTCCCAATCTGAGATCCTTAGCTACCTCCTTGCTATATATATATAAAGATGCACTTTCTTCTCTTTCTGTTTTGTATTTCATATTTTTTGTTTTTCAGCTATATTTCTAGTAGTATACAAAGCAGCGTCAAGTTGTATATATAAGTTTGCCAACATTTATAAAACTTACCTAAAATACTTAGCTAGCTAATGATTGTGCTGTTGTTTTTTACTTAAAACAATAGTTAAATTCGTACCTCGTAAACATGACTCTAACTTGGATTACGTCACCTTATCTACCCTCTGACTATTGCTGAAGTTATCCATTACTCCTAAGACTCATAAATTTGCCAGGTTACATGTGAGACCTAAGGATCAAAATCTTACCTGGTGAACTTATACAACTGCTACACAATGTTAGTTGTCCCACAAGACACTTACAACATGGTATATACTTCAACATAGCATGTAGTGAAGGTTTAAAGCAAGATTCACAGGTGTGGCAGAGCCTCCAGGAACATTGCATAGTGGTTGTATAAGTTCACCATGTATATACTAATCGCGTTGGACTCTATTGCTGTGAGTCTTAATTTTGTAAGTGGTGAACTTACGTGCCCTGCAAACTTATACAACCCAACTCAACATCCTTGAATTGGGTTGTATAAGTTAATTACCAACTTGTTTAATTCTTTTTTAGAGAAAAATAATAATAAACTTTTAAAATATTATATATATATATACATTGCGAAACACATCACAATAAAATTGTCTGTCGATGCAGACTGAGTAAAAATAATTACTATATAGAATTTTTGTTATTTTTCTATTATTTTTTTTGTTGTTGGTCCGACCATACATGCAAAAGAATTTTTAAATGTAAATAAAAAGACACAAGACACAAAATTATACGCATCTATTGTTTAATATTTTTAATGTTATTCACGATCCATCGCGACAATCACGATTAATGGTGACGATCGCGATAGCATCGTTATTTTTTTATACATCGCGACTATCGCGAAGTTCTTCGTTAACATTTTTTCTATTGCGATGGTCACAATTGGATCGTGGATCGTTCGTGTCGCGCATGATACGCGCTCACGATGTTAGGTGTCCTGATTCCAGTACTGTACCACAGTCGCACAACAGTAGCCATTACAATTTTATTAAAAACACGAACAACTAGCTATATATTTATAACCTAACATATAAAGATGAATTGCACTTGTTTCTTCTCTCTGGTACCCTTAGAAAACATACGTATTATCTACCCATATTGTGTTCCGTATCAGCATCAGGCAATTACATATACAGTACTGGAATCAGGACACCTAACATCGTGGACCGCGTATCGTGCGCGTCACGCACGATTCGCGATGCTGTCACGATAGTAAAATTTTTTAGCATCGTGAAAGTCGCGATCCATCGTGGGGTCGACTTTCACGATGGATCGTGATTTTAGCGATCCACATCGCGACCGTCATGATACATCTTTAAACATTATAATAACACTTAATTAATGTCATGAGAGAATAACGCCATTGAATATAAATAATTATTGTTTTGTTGTTTTTTTAAATCAAAAATATTTTTTCGTCGTCGTAAGGTTCTTTCTTATTTAGACGAATCCAACCTAATTAGTTGTTCTAATTTTCACGAAAACAAAAAAATAATAATATATATCAAGTAAAAAAGTTTTTAAGAAAAAAAAATTTAAAAACAAACAAACAAACATTTTCTTATCCCATCTGGTGAAAAAAATATTATTGTCGTAACACCCTCCTGCGTTATGATTATTATATATGTTTAAAATTACGCTTGCTAAAATCTAATACTGCAAGACTTCGTGTTCTCTCTAAAACACAACTCTGGAGATGATTTTTTCTTTTGTGTTGAATGTAATTCTAATCTATTTATATCTTTGCAATCACATTGAGCACATTGAAATGATTTGCTTCTGGTAATAGAGCAGTATAGCAGGTATTATTTTTAGGTGTTATTGACATGTATTTCACAACCTAGTGCCCAGGACTTTTATATTAATTTCTGTTAAAAATATTGAAAAATGTAAAATTAAATGTATAGATGATAATTTTCTTTTTTATCTTCGCTACCTTCAAGCAACAGGTGACCATTGAAAATATGAAAAATACAATTAAAAATACATTTAATAAGACACATGCAACTATCTCCTCCCCATTGCTGCAATTTATTTTATCATGCACACTGCGATTGCTGAGATATAAATGGATAACAAAATTCTATAAAAATTAGAAAAAGCTGTTACAGACAATCCGTATGTAATATGTTATCTTTTCACCTTGAGTGCTAGTTCTATTTTTTTAGTGAGACAAATTATTATTATTTTTCCTTCGCAACTAAAAAATATAAACTGCGTGCGTTATGCGAAAATACATAGAAAAAAAAGGTTGTCGTAACACCCTCCTCCGTTGTTATTATTTTTTTTTGTTGTTGTTCCGACCATACATTCTCGATAAAATTATTTTATGGTTTTAGAGGTGTATTATATCTAACCGTTGGTTTATGTCTTATCTTTCTAATCGTGATCAATTTGTAAGGTATGGAGACTCAAGCTCTTCTCTTAAAGCTATCAACATCAGTGTACCTCAAGGCTTTGTATTAGAACCTCTTCTTTTTGTTTTATATATTAATGATCTTTGTAATGCAATCATCTACAGTAAAGCGTCACTTTTTGCTGATAATACTAGCATTTTTTTATATTCTGATTTATCTGTCAGAAGAATCCAAAAACTTGTTAATATTGACCTTAAAACTCCTTGAATATTGCTAAAATTGAGAAACTGAAAAATATTACCTGAATTTTTTCCTATTCTTATATAGTGACTCTGTTAAATATCTTGGAGTTATTCTTGAGCCTTGTTTGAAGCTTAGAAATGCAACTGGTATTATTGCTAAACTAAGGCACTTCTTAACTAGTAAAGCCTTATTATCTGTCTTTCTTGCACTATTTTTCTCACATTTGAACTATGCTTGTCAAGTTTGGGGTCAAAATTTAATTGCTGGAGTTATGGCCAGTTTAATAATATTAAAAATCAGGTGTCGGTGGAAATTTATGCTTTTGCACTTTTGTTTGCCTGTATAGGTGAATGTGCCTTATGTTCACACCATTTTTTTTTTACTTCTGTTAGTGTGTGGTGTGTACTATTGAAGTTGAAGGAAAAATTCATAAGCTTTGTGCTGCCGTAAAGAAACACAAAAACATTTTTTGGATAATTTTAAAGCTATATGTATCTAGAGGGGGAGTGGTTTTGATTGGACTCAAAATCTGTGATAATACAAACTGCTATCTTAGGAATAACAAGACGTATGATATGCGTAAACTAGCTCGCAAAACACAGACGTTGACAATCATAATGAAATAAAATCAGAGTACTCCAGGTGTCAAAATTTCAAAACCAGCATGTTCAGCATGTCCTTTTCGATCAGTGAAACAAATTTCATCCAAATTGGAATATTTTTCACTTCGTTTCGCTGATCCTTTAGGACTGCAAGTATGCAATGTGGCACAATAGTTTCATCACCATGTGTATCTATATTATAATACCCATATACGTCTGTCTGTCACACAAAATGGTACCAATACACACGCGACTTTTAGTGCTAAAACACTGTAAATTTGTTGATATATATAATTTGAAAATAGACACTTAATTACTGCTGCAGTGGCAGGGAAGTTGGAAGTGACATTAATTTTTTTTTCTTATTTTTTTGCTTTATGTTTCAGGAAAACTATTGTTAAGCCTTCGGAATGAAAAAATATTCGCAACTTTTCGGTAAAATCCTAACAATAAAAAAGTGACCCAGGTGGGGTTCAAACCTAGATCAAACACAGGAGGCACTCAAAATCAGTGAAAAATCCCATTGTGGGACAGACACGTCAGCTCCTTATCAATATCTAGTCTCTACGAGCTAGATAATAATTTAGCTATCTTAGACAAGTTGGCCACCATTTTAATCATAAAATAAGCTTTAGAAATACAGTTAAATCTATATAGTGGGAAAACAAAATACTGGCTGTTAAAGACAGGGTTATAGAGAGAACCTGTCTATAACGACCATCTCTAGTTTTGGCCGTCTAGGACAGGTTTTTGATGTTACAGTTGTTGGGACATTGGCAAACAAAGGGGAATGGATTTGGGTCGAAATTGCAGGTCTAAGATGAATTGCACATGTTTCTTCTGTCTGGCACCCTTAGACAACATGCGTATTCTCTACCCATATTGTGTTCCGTATCGGCATCAGACAATTACATATAACTGTAAAAGCTTGTAGTTGGAACGTGGGCGGGGTCCTTACAATTCTAGTAACAAAACCTATACTGCATACTTATTAACTATTGAAAAATTCAGTTATTGCTGACTGCTTGGCAGTAGCTTTCTTCTACATAAAGTGTTGTTTAAATTGACTCTCTACATTTGCGATACTAATAACTTCTTTAGCATAGCCAATTCGCATTGCAAACTTTTTGAGGCCATTCACCATAAATAAGTGGACCACTGACTGCAAGGAGTCTAGCATTGGACCACTCCTACGTCAAATTTATTAATTTCTTTGTAAGCGGTATTTTTACTGTTTTTACGCTTTCGCTAAGCTGCTTCATTTTTTTGGTAACTTTTAAGTATTTTGTCCTTATTTTTTAATATGGTTTTTATTTGCGTTTTTCCAACTTCCAACTGGTTTACTAATTCGCGGGTTCCCAAAACCAGAGTCTTTGAAGTTTAAAACATCAATTTTTTCCTTGAAGTCGGTGTTTTTCAGGGTTTTTTATTCACTCATTTTTATAACCCCAGCTCTCAGAAATTTAAACAATTTGTCAAAAAAACATTTGAAGTTGAAAAAAGTCAAAAATAATGAATGAAGACAGCTTAAAAAAACTTGATTGGTTTAAAATTTAGTGAAACTAAAAGGATTGGTTTAAAAAACAATGCAGAAAAGAATTTAAAGGGGAACTCCAGTAAAATCACTTTTTTCTTTTTTG
Organism: Hydractinia echinata; assembly: GCA_030067915.1. NCBI lineage: Eukaryota > Metazoa > Cnidaria > Hydrozoa > Anthoathecata > Hydractiniidae > Hydractinia > Hydractinia echinata. Next base: position 555,156 of record JASGCC010000187.1, on the reverse strand, counting down.
TGTTATACGTACTCAGAAAAGCATAAGAAATCAAAAACAACTTACTTTACTTGTTTTCCTTATTTAGAATTGTTGTACTAGCCTTCGCATATTCAATTTTTTTCTCATAAAACAGACAGGCGCAATTTCATTTAGGACTGGACCCGATTATAAATAATGACGTCACATCGTGCAGAAAGTTTGAGCGAGCGCAGAGCACATTCATGTTAAACTTATAGTTTACATTTAAATCGCTTGTTTTTTTATGTACTTTACCTTTAAATCTTTAAAAAATGGTTAGTTGTTCTGCGTTTGGATGTACCAATCGATCAGAGAAGTGTAAAGAAGTTTGTTTTTACAGAATCCCGTCTTTGAAAAAGAAAGAACTCAAACAAAAACGGCTTAAAAAAATACATTGTGCAAGTGATCTACCAAGCGATCGAAGTTTTTATATTTGTTCGTCGCACTTCACAGATAGTTCTTTTAAAAGAGAACTCCAGGAAATAAAGTTCCATAAAATATTGCCAATTCGTAAAAATGTCTTTTTAGCTAGTCAACGAAAAAAAAGATTCTCATTTCTTCTTATTTCATTATTTGTACTTATGTCCACACAACACAACCAAATAATGTTTTGTACATTTTTATATTAAATAGCAGAACATTTAACAATTTCCAATACAAACACTGATTAAAAAGTTATCTAGTTGACATGTTGTTTTCGTAGCGCTCGTCAGTTTCTATTCCTTGATTTTCAAAAAAGTTTTTTTGATAGAAGGACCTGCCGGATTTTTTCAGGGGGTAAATGTGCCCATTTTCTTAACATCATTTCATCGGCGCTACTTTCAATCTTTGTTACTGTTTAGGCTGCATGCAATGCAGATAACGCAGTTTCTAAAACACCTTTGTCAAAACAACCACTTCTGTAATGCATTTATGACCTACGATTATGATAAGAGTGATTTTTATTTCATACAATATTAATACCCCCGTTTTACCAACTTATCACAACACGAGCATTATTCGATTTTTCGATCACGCATTTCAACGGTTCTCCATCATGGAGAATATTTCAACATTACATAAAATTTGTTTGCATTTGTGTGCAAAAATCGCATGTGGAGGAAAGATATTGCTGAACTGTGAAATAAATATAAATTGGCTTGTAAAGTAAGAAAGATTTTTTACTGAAGCAAATGATAAATTTTTTTTGACGAAAAGATTGTAAAAAAAAGCGATTAAATATATTTTTTATTTTTTTAAAAAGGTAAAATTTCGCTAAGAACGTGGCTTTGCGTCAGTAAAAGACACCTCGTCACTTTCTACATCATTATTAATTTCCCCCTTGTGAGACACAAGAGGTCCGAAGTCGTATGGCTGTAGCTTTGTAAAGTCTTTTTCATGAAGAGAATTATCTGATTCTAAGCTTTCTAAGTCATAATCTACGTCATTATTACAAGACATCTTATCAACAAACAATGCACACAGTATGTAAACAAAACTTTTAGAAGGCGAGCTGCTGCGCTTACGGACTTTCTGCACGATGTGACGTATGCTTATTTATTGGGACCTAGTCCCTCGGCTTTACGCGACCTTGAAAATTATTTGAAATTAAAGATGTTTCCAGACGCGGTAAAGGTATAAATGAAGATTTTTAACGACTGTAAAAGGTTAATTTTGATATACTTAGGTATTGTCTTATCAAAGTAACAATTTTCAACAACAAAAAATTTTCACTGGAGTGCCCCTTTAATTAACACTGGTGCGTGTCAATTGCTGATTTGGCATAATGCCTCAATCATTCAAGAAGTTATAAATCAATAAGAAAAACTGAAGTAACTTTCCGACATTAAATCTCAAAATTCTGAAAAAAACTATTTTAACTTTATTATTTTGGTCAACTCGTGGTAGCATATTAGCTAAACATGTAAATATTCTTATACAATTAAATATAGCGCACAATGCAAGATAAAACTTTCATTTAACGAGAACGGCTTATCAGAAACAAATAATGTAATCATGTAGCATGTAAGTAGCAAATGAGTCGATTTTATTGAACATTGTGCAGAATATATGAAGTTCCTAACTATATGCAATTACCACGAAAACAACAACAACATACTTCAGCAGTGTGCAATCTTATTTTAGTGGTCGTTATATACAGGTTGTGATTCAACTAGGGAGCCAAATTTTGTGGCCGTTGGTTGTGTTAGGGAGGTGTTCGCTATAAGCAGGTTCAACTACTACTAGAATTGGAGGGGTGCACTTTGAAGTGGTTGTTATAAGCAGGTGGTCGTTATAGAGAGATGGCCGTTAATACAGGTTTGACTGTAGTGCTTCAAAGAACAGAAAAAAGATGAGCAAATTTTGCCTTGCTAAATTAGACATATTCTACAGATGTTGAGAAAATTATAGCTTTCAATATTGACAATTTTCAGGCCGTCACATTTTTTTAATACATTATTCATGATCTCATTTTAGCATTTCTAGACACAGTTCCAAGTAAACTTTAAGAATATATAGTACTAGTCGATAAAACCCGTGGAAAAATCCACTGAGGCAGGGATAAAAATGAAAAAAAGAAGCGTGATTTGAATTTTGATGACCTCAGCAACTCATCCACAAAAAAGATTAGAACCTTGTTTTCACGTTGCCTCTATTGTGCAGAGCTTAAACTGCTGATCAAGAAAATGTATATGATCATGTGCTTTTGATGAACGGTTAATAAGATATAAGGGTTTAAAAATTTTGCTGACGTCAGCAATGCCCGTCAAAACCAATTTATTTTAGAAATTTGTATACCTGTTGCCTTCATCGTATAGATCTTGAAACGCTGATCAAGAAAATGTATAGGATCATGTACTTTTGACAAACAGTTGCAGAGATATTAGGGTTTGAAGGTTTTTTAATGACGTCATTCACCCGTCCATTCCAAAACGGATTTGGGGACCCAGGTTTTGGAAAATTACCCAAATTGGTCCTAGGTGGTCCCTAGTTACCTACGCGGTGAAAAATCATTGACGTCACCACCTCGTTTCCAAGTTATTTGGCCTCAAAGTTTTAGGTGCACTGTAATGGCTTCATTAATTTAATATAGGATATTGACGTTAGGGTAGTGCTATTGACGTCGCGCCGTAACGTCAGAAAATTTAACATATTAGACATGCATTTTTCGGCTACATCAAAGGAAAATAAGCATATCAACTTTGCCTGTTACAGACACACAGACAGACACACTCTCTGTATTATTATAAGAGATAGTTTTGTAGGGTTCCAAAGTATTGACAAAGAGATGTTTTAACTTAAAAATTGAGAAAAATTATTTTTTTCGAGATTTTTAACCTGTTGAGACAATTTTTGGTATACTTCATGGAAATATTTTTTAAGGTTAGAACAGACTTTAAGGTTAGAACGGAATTATAGGCTTCTAAAAATGGGAGAATTTCAAAAAATGTCAAAATTCCTGTATATAAATAATATGGATATTTGAACCTTGAAATTTTGGATTTTGTCTCGGTTGGTATTACAAAATATCTTAAATAAAATAAAAAAAGATATTTTACTATCAGATGATGCCCCAATTTCCACACTCTTACAGAAATTGGCTCTACAAAATCGCCTTATTTTGTTCAAAAATAATGAGAAAACATCCCTTCATGACAATCACTATATGTTTTTGAGAAAACGGCCATACAAAGCTTAATCGAAGCATTATAGTATTTTGTTGTAAAATGACGATTACACGACTGTACGAAGCATAGACATTGATATACAGTACTGGAAAAAGGTTGTTTAACATATCGAGCGCGCAACGTGCGCGGACTCCCTCGATACGCGATGTACCGCGTTTATAATAATAAGAAACAATTAAAATAAATTGTCGCGATCTATCGAGAATCTATTATCGTGACAAAATCCGTCTCGATGTGTCGCGATGGTAGGTGATAATGAGAATAAAGAGAAAGTTTTTTTTAATGAGAATAGAGAGAAAGTTTTTTTTATTTCAAACATATCTCTGCTTTATCTTTTTTTTTATTTTAAATAGGTGTATATTATAAGAAAATTTTTAACTTTCGTATTTATTAAAGTAATTCTAGCGCATTACATTTTCTATTGCCGTTCTTCGTTCTTAAATTTTTAAAATGCGATCTAACGAAGCTTTTCTATCGCCGCATTTCGTTCTTAAACTTTTAAAATTCGATCTAAAAACACATTTCTATCGCCGCTTTTCGTTTATAAACTTTTAAAATGCGATCTAAAAAAACATTTCTATCGCCGCTTTTCGTTTATAAACTTTTAAAATGCGATCTAAAAAAACATTTCTATCGCCGCTTTTCGTTTATAAACTTTTAAAATGCGATCTTAAAAAACATTTCTATCGCCGCTTTTCGTTTTTAAACTTTTAAAATGCGATCTAAAAAAACATTTCTATCGCCGCATTTCGTTCTTAAACTTTTAAAATGCGATCTAAAAAAACATTTCTATCGCCGTTTTTCGTTTATAAACTTTTAAAATGCGATCTTAAATAACATTTCTATCGCCGCTTTTCGTTTATAAACTTTTAAAATGCGATCTAAAAAAACATTTCTATCGTCGCTTTTCGTTTTTAAACTTTTAAAATGCGATCTAAAAAAACATTTCTATCGCCGCTTTTCGTTTATAAACTTTTAAAATGCGATCTTAAAAAACATTTCTATCGCCGCTTTTCGTTTTTAAACTTTTAAAATGCGATCTAAAAAAACATTTCTATCGCCGCATTTCGTTCTTAAACTTTTAAAATTCGATCTAAAAATACATTTCTATCGCCGCTTTTCGTTTATAAACTTTTAAAATGCGATCTTAAAAAACATTTCTATCGCCGCTTTTCGTTTTTAAACTTTTAAAATGCGATCTAAAAAAACATTTCTATCGCCGCATTTCGTTTATAAACTTTTTAACTTCGATCTAAAAAAACATTTCTATCGCCGCTTTTCGTTTCTAAACTTTTAAAATTCGATCTAAAAAAACATTTCTATCGCCGCTTTTCGTTTATAAACTTTTAAAATGCGATCTAAAAAAACATTTCTATCGCCGCATTTCGTTTATAAACTTTTTAACTTCGATCTAAAAAAACATTTCTATCGCCGCTTTTCGTTTCTAAACTTTTAAAATTCGATCTAAAAAAACATTTCTATCGCCGCTTTTCGTTTATAAACTTTTAAAATGCGATCTAGAAAGTTAAAAAAATATAACACAAAGGAAATATAATTATATTTAAACATCCGCGATCATTGTTGAATACACTCTTATTTTTAAAATAGTTCTATTATGAAAAAGTGTTAATGGCCTCGATAGCTTCGAGAATGATATCGAGACGGATGCATCGCGAAGCCCTCTCGATACAATTTGAAAGTAAAAAAACGTCTATCGCGGATCGAGAATACCGTCGCGATACGCGAAGCGCGATGTTAAACAACCTTTTTCCAGTACTGTATATACTGCGTTTTAAAACTATCAAAACTGCATGTTACAAAGCTTGAAAATATCACTGTATTTCTAATAAAAACATGTTCAAGGCCTTGTCAGGAGCAAATCTTCCACTAAGCTTCCACTTTGCCAGGGCATGTTACCTTTGACTGTTGCAACATGGATCCAGGTGATCGTTTATTTTTAAAATCTTTTCCATAAGTTTTGTAACGTTTCATCAGCTAGTCTTGCTTGTGGACATCTATGTTGCGGTTTACAGTCACCATTTTAAAAACCACTCCCTAAAAAAACGATCATAAAAATTCACAACAGTGACCGTACTGCTGCCATGTTTGCTGCTAAATTCTAGAATATATGCTTGTCGTAACACCCTCCTCCGTAATGATTATTATAGTTAATACTGCAAAATACTGTATTGACTGTAGTAAACCATTTTTGTTATATAGATTTTGTACGAGTTTTTCATTATAATTTCGTTATGGAAATTCATGTCTCTACATGCTTGTCACAAAAACCCTCCTCAGTTATGCCTATTAATGTTACAAAGAGACTCAGGTTGATTGTGAAGTCTTTGCACATTAGTTTTTGTTTTGCTTTTCACCTTCACAAGTAGTAATTCTTAAGGGTATTTCCTTCGAAATAAATAACAAGAGGAAAAAACAATTTATTTAAACATTTATGAAAGCCAAAAGTGAAAGAATTTATTATTTTTTTTTAATATAACTTATTTATTTATATATAAGCCACAAGCAGTTTAATGGTATTAGCAACAACAACTAAATGAAGGAGGGTTACTATTAACCAGGATAACGAGTTAATACAGGGTGATGATTTTAATCATTTGATAAGTGGTGCAGTGTTTGGGGTTCACTGCTCATGGAGCTTGCTCTCTGGACATCCTCCACTCAGTAAAATAGTTGTAACTTTGTGTGTTGCACAAGGTAATGGAAGTACTTCCAATTTTTTATCTAAATTTACGCGACTGATTTAACGCTCTGGTAACAAACATTCATGCGAGCGCTATGCAAGGAAATGGTTCGTGATTCATGACAAGGCCTGATGATCATTCAAAATTATTTTTGTTTACACGGTTAGATTTGTTTTACTTCGTGTTGTAATTTAAATTTAAATTTTTTCCTTATTTGAGGAAAATTTAAAAAAAAATTGTCTTGTATCAAAACAATGAGAAAATTAAAAACATCTAAAATTTGTTTTATGAGAATATTTAATTCGTGCCAATTCCCTTATATCATAGACAAAATTTGTAGGTGGTCCCTAACAATACAAATATCTAAACAACTTGCTAATCATATCAACATTGATCTGAAACTTCTTTGTCACTGGCTCAGTGTCAAGTAAAATATATCTTAACAAAGCTAAATTATGTTCTTTTCTAAGAGATGAAGCAGACCTTTTTCTCCTGTCATAAAAATATACATGGACCCAGGATCTTCCCATAGTTTGGTGTCAAAATTAATGTGATGTCACTGGTCTTTGTACACTAACAACACTGTGGCTATAACATGGTATCCTCAGCCTCTAGTCTAGGATCTATTGTAGTGCCTTATTTGCTGTGTAAGTTGTATAATTTACAGAAAAGGTAGCCGAAGCAAGGTTAGGTAAATTGCTATTGAGAAAATTTACGATTGGTGGAGCATAACATTTGAACTTATTTTATGCTTGTAATCATCCATTGAAACAAAAAAAAAATATGAAGCTCAACAGACATGTTTTTATAAATAATTCTCCTTGTCATGTGTGCTCTCCTCCACACTTCCCAATGACCCGTCTGCTTTGGAGCAATAATAAAGATAAGAGCGATGATTTCGAGCAGCTGGTATGCCTGCAAGTTTACAAACTTGTGTGTTTATATGTATGTATTTCAGTATAGATGGAATAGCAGAACAGTGTAGAATAAATTATTAAGAGATTTTTACTAAAGGAATCTTATTTTCGGGACCTGTGCAGAAAGGCAAGATGTCAGCAAAAGGAAATATTGTTTCTGTTAATAAGATATATAAGCAAAGTATAGATTAAATTAGTGAATTTACTCAAACACAATAACTTATTATCTCCAAATTTTGTTTAAAACAAGGTTTTGAAAATTGAATTGCGCTAGGACATTTAATTCTGACAATTTCGAAAATGAAAAAAAATTGTGAGAACAATATTTTATGAATGGCAACAGCATTTAAGAAAAAGCACAAATATTTGCGAAATTTAATTCTTACTAAAAAATTTTCCATTAAGATATTATTTTCTATTACCACAAGAATATGTGTATATTGCCATTGTATCCCAAAATTCTGAAATTATTATGAAAATGATTATAATTTTTTTAGAAATCAATGAATTTTAAACATCAACACACTTCATGGGGTTTATCAGGATCAAACTTATAGAAGCTACTGCTGGCTCAGAAGTATGGAAACTTCTAGAAAACGAAGGGAAAACATGGGATCCGTTTTGTGGCATTCATATCAAAGAGGCTGTGGAAGTACCTGGTCAAGGTATTCAATTGGTTCAGAAAAAGAAAACTATTTATCCTGATTGGAATCGATGTTTCGACACTCATTTGTATGATGGTATGTTGCCATAGTAACTTTCAGGCCGAAGAAAGTTGATTATCTGTTTTACGTGACTGCACGCTCTCAGCTTTTTAAGGTTGTTTGTTAATTTTATACTCAAATCAGGGCATTTCTGCTATTTTCCATCATTTTCCATTCCATCAATTAAAAAATAGTGTCTTTTAATAATAATATCTGCCAATATTTCTTATTTGAGTCTTTTGTTTGAATTTATGATATTTTTTCATTGTTTATGGTACTTATTTTTCAAAGGACAGTTTCTATACTCTCATTTTAAACAAAAACAATTTAAAACTTTTACTTGATAAAATGCAGGCATCTTTGCATTATTAGGCAGAATAAAACGCACTGCACGTTGTTTTATCATTCAAAACAGATAATCAACTTTCCTTCAAGCCTAAAAATAAGATAAAACATATAAAACGTTTTAATCAAACTTTTTTTTATACCCAAGAAGTTCTTTAAGCAGCAAATTGTTGTTACATGTGAAGAATCTAAGGAGAACTAACGAAAAAAACTACATGTATGTTTTTATTACATAAAAACATACATGTAGTTTTTTTCTTAAATATCACGAAAACAACATGACATCAAAATTTTTAAATTTTCACATTTTATTACGTCCAAATTTCATAATTACATTAACGGTCGCTGCCATTATCGAACCAAAGCCAACTTGGTTCGTACATATCTTGTTGATTTGTGACGTCACATGGCGTACATAGCTCAGCAGGACTTGTGAGTATGCACTCACTTCTTAGTCTTCCTAGAGAGATTATAATTTGTCGCGAGGTTTGAGTGATGAAGAAGACAAGTTAAATTCCAGTAGAACAACGTCATCATAGAAAAAATAATTTTCAACAATTTAACAACATGCAAAAGTAGCTAAACGAAAAAACTTTGAGACTGTTTTTGTTATCACAAAATCACTTCCAGTACACTTTATTGTGCATAACCTTTTAAAGTTTCATTTTCAAATTAAATAAAGCTGTTGTCTTTCAAGATGTTTTGATACAAAAATAACACAAGAAAAATTTTATAATAAAGTTGAATACACGTAACTTATTTTTTACAAGTGATAACTCATGTCTAAAACTTTATAACGGTGAAACAGTATTTTATTCTGATAAAGATATTTATTTCAAAATATGATAAATAAAAATACTCTTGGACAATCACAGGACTCACAGTTAGCATTTCCTTGCTTCGTTCATTTAGAATTCATTTGTTTACACCCCCGCAAACTTACGTCACACAAGTTAATATTTTACCGAACAAAAAGTCCTAGTCGACACTGTGATGGCAGCGATCGTAGGACTACTTTGACTTTAAATATCTTGAGAACCAAATATAAAAAAATTAACACAGTTCATATTCACATTATAATGAACAATTTAAGCATAACTTGTTATCAATCGTTAGTTCTCCTTTAAACAGGTTTATATCTGAAGAATGTTTCATAAAAATGCTTGGGATAGTAGAAAAGCTAAGAGGCTCAATTGCTTATCCAACATTAAAAATCTTTAGCCTACCCAACCTTTGGTCAAAAAATAAAAGTTGAGAACGTCAGGGCTCTGATCACTTTACACCTTTCAGTGTAAATTTGGGTTGGCTTGATCTATTTTTATCATATTTAAGATCATACTACTGACATTTCCCATTAATATCTTTTTGTTCTTTTATCTATTTCCTTATTTTACTTATTTTCAGGAAGAATGATAACATTTGTGGTGATGAATAAAGAAGATGGCAAAGTTACTGGTGATGCGACTGTTGGTGTAGAATTTTTGGCTAAGCAATGTGAAACCAGCATTATTAATGTGTCCAGTGTTTGGGTAATGTCTATAATGTACATGGAGCATTAATCCTTGTTCCTATTCTGTGATAGAAAACATGTTTTTAAACATATTATGACCGTGATAGATTCGCCCCCTCTCTATAACTTTTGATAGACTTTTTCCAAACCAAATCAAAGTTGGCACTCCCTTATAACATGTCATGGAAGGATGAAAATGGCAGCCATAAATTTTCGCAAATAAAATTCAAAATTTTATCACATTTTCTGGTTTTTATGCCATTTTTCTTAAATCTTAAAAACCTGGATATCGGATTATTGACGTGTTCAGCTTACAGAACATTTTCCTTGATGAAATAAAATTATGTTGTGAATTTCAAGTAAGGATAATCCCAAGGAAAGTTAAAATCCCAACAAAAGTTATTATATTTTTCCGATTATAAGGATTTTATAGAAATTTAAAGGGTAGTTTCGAGTAATGGGCAATATCTAAGGCTCTGAGAGGTTTAGGACCTAAAAATTTGGCATGCAGGCGTCTAATAAATAATTATTAAACTTAGTATCAAGCCATGCAGCATGGCAAAAATGGAATTATTAAAAAAATGGCAGGAGAGGTTGCAGGCCACTCGATTTTGTTGTTTTGTTGTTGTTGAGGACGGAGCTTCGTTTATCCCAAGTTTACCTGAGGGTAATGGTAAACGATTTGTTGCCCTCATTTCGTTGTTAAGATAACGATAGGGTAACGATCTATTGATAGGGTAACTATTACTGAAAATGCTGTTCATGAAAGAGTAAAACTCATTTTATGAGTGCAAATATTCTAAAGATTTCATGGCTTCTATATTACGCAAGTGTTGCATTTCTGCTTGGTCACTTTGTCAGTCTTGTTGACCGAATAATCCTAAAATATATTTATAAAATATTAGTACTCTTGAGTAACAAAAAATCATTCACGATCGTTACCCCCAAATTTAATCACTCTCGTCCGGAACGAATAGGGTTAAAGTTGTAAAACAACCTATTACTTTCCTAAAAGTCTGATCAAGGCAATAGATATATATCGTGTTTGATTCGGTTGCATTGTATTGCTGCATCAAATCTTGAATTTAAAGAAGCAAATTAAATGTAATAAGATACAGTATAAAGCAGCTTCAATGATTTGAGGTTCCATAGCTACTGTTTACCACAGGATTGACATATATCTAAAAAAATGTCAAAAATGTGTGTTTTTATGCAAATGCTTTTATCCAAATGCAACTACTACTTTTTGAGGCAGTTGCATTATTTTGTTGTTCAGGTTGCCTAATGTTGTGTCGTTATTTCTTCTTAGCTCGATTTGCAACCTTACGGCAGACTTTTGGTTCATGTTCGCCATTTTTCAGAATCTAAAGGTACTTTCTTCTGTGTAATGTAGGGAGTGATGTGCTGTTAAATCAGCTTTAGCTTTACATATCTTTTTATCCAGATAAAAAGGAACAGAGCACTTGAAAGAATTTGTACACAGCTTGTGTTGAATTGCTTTTCACTGCAGTTTGTTGTATTTCTTGTTGATTAAAATGCTTGTAAATGTCATTTTTTTTTTACAAAAATAGCTCATAAATGCAAAATAATTAACTTTCTTCATTTGTACAGGCACAAAAATTTTTTATTTACAAATGATTAATATACTGTCACTAAATTTTCGTTTGTAATTCCTGTGTATCATGGATTAACGTAAAATTATAAGTTTGATAAAGGGCTACACACAGGAAATCTATAGGTAGCTAAAAGCCCCCAAAAAGGTTTTGCAGCCGTTCAGGTGACCATTTTTTCAACGATCACAAATCTTTTTGATTGCGTAAGAACTAAAGACTTATTACAAAGAACTAGTTTCGCATGTACCCAAATGTTGAGATATTTTTCTTTTTCTAGATGACCAAAACAGTGGAGCCTTGGAAAGCAAGACTTTAAACAATAAAAGCGGCCTGCAGTTGCGTAGAGGGGCTGTCAGGAAAGCAAAAGTTCACGAGATTCGTGGACATGAATTTATAGCAAAATTTTTCCGTCAACCAGCATTTTGTTCAGTGTGCAACCAGTTTATGTGGTAAGTTTGTTGTTATCAGTTTCACTAAATAACACGTGAAGTACAGTGTAATGTTTCTAGTCCAGTATTATAATATTTTGTCCTTTTTGCTGTTATTGATGGTTGACCCGTTAAAGCTTAAATTAGGGGGCATCCATAAAGTACGTACGCAGTTGGGAGGGGGAGTCAGACTAAAACCGTACAGGTGCTTAAGTGTGTACTTACGTCTTTTGGCCATCTATAATTCCATTTTTTTACATTTTGATGTTTTAGTTACAGTAAAGACTGAGATGCTTTTGTAAGTGTTTGAGAAAATCTGATTCAAACTACAAACTTCTTCCTTTACAAAAAACATTGGATTTTTAATTTCAGCCTTGTTAAATAAATTATTAAATTTTAAGTGTCAATTTGCTGCATACGTTCTTTATGGATGCTCCCTTGTATATGATTTTCATGGGTTCTCCCTTGTATTCGTTCTTTATGGCTGCTCTCTTGCATACGTTTTTCATGGATGCTTCCTTGTATGCGCTCTTTGTGGATGCCCCCTTGTATACGTTCTTTATGAATGCTCCCTTGCATACCTTGTTTTTCATGGGTGCTTCCTTGTATGCGCTCTTTGTGGATGCCCCCTTGTATACGTTCTTTATGAATGCTCCCTTGTATGCGCTCTTTATGGATGCTCCCTTGTATACGTTTTTCATGGGTGCTCCCTTGCATTCGTTCTTTATGGATGCTTTCTTGTATGCGCTCTTTATGTATGCTCCCTTGCATTCGTTCTTTATGGATGCTTCCTTGTATGCGCTCTTTATGGATGCCCCCTTGTATACGTTCCTTATGAATGCTCCCTTGCATTCGTTCTTTATGGATGCTTCCTTGTATGCGCTCTTTATGGATGCTCCCTTGCATACGTTTTCATGGGTGCTCCCTTGCATTCGTTCTTTATGGATGCTTCCTTGTATGCGCTCTTTATGGATGCTCCCTTGTATGCGTTCTGAACGTATGCAAGGGAGCATTTATAAAGAGCGCATACAAGGAAGCATCCATTAAGAACTTCTTTATGGATGCTCCCTTGCGTAAGTTCTTTATGGATGCTGCCTTGTGTAGGCAAGAACATAACTATTACACTTTAGGCGGAATAGTAAACAAAGGAAACTGAGTAATTGATATGTGTTGGGTCCTGTGCATTTAAACAAGAAAATAATACTGTTGTCGCATTATTGTTTTGATCGATCTTTTTTTAAGGGGATTTGGAAAACAAGGATATCAATGTACAGGTAAGCAGATGAATCTTCTAATAAGAATTAAAGCAGTTTTTCAATCTCGTCTAAACTCTTTATTTCTACCAGACAAAAGTTAGTAGAACTTTAAAGATGCTTTTTGTGATTAAATAATTTTACGCCAAAAACCTTAAGTTTTATGAAACTTGAAATTCCGGTCTATTATTTATGAGCCTTTGAGACACAGACTTTTTCAGTTGTCCATCTCAATCTCATCTTTTGATTACAGCCTGTTCATGTTCCGCGCACAAGAAATGCCACGATAAAGTTTTATTTCATTGTACGAAATCTGCAGAGGCTTCTCAAGACACAGTAGTATGTTATTTATTTTCAGTAAAAAAATAATTTTCAGTGGACTAAGTGACAATTAGTATGGCCCAAAGGAATTTTATGCAACGTGTGCTGCTCTCTAAAGCAATGTGTTTGTAAACCTGGAAGGACAATAAACGTAGTATATGTCCCATGGCTTTTATGGCTTTTATTCCAATTTTTTTGTTACAACCCTTATACACATGCTGACGAAATGCATTTAACAGTTTGTGTCAAAACCCCTTAATACCTTAATTCATGACATTTACGCGCATACTAATTTTTCGCGCATTTCGGTGCTCGAAGATTTTATCTGTGCAAAATATTTCTTTTTAAACGGTTCGATTTTTTCATCCCTTTCATCACGTTCTCTCATAAGTACTGGCTCGGTATAACTTCCAAATACGATTTTATTTTTAGAAACACCTCACTGTTACAGGTTTCTTTTTTACTATCAATGTTATTAGGATTTCAAGTCCAGTATTCGGAATTGGCGAGACTCTTGCTTCTGTCTCTCGTACACGAGGTTCAAAAATTCTACAATAATTCATTAAATAGCGACAGAAACGTGATATTTCACGTGTTATGTGTCCAACTGTTGTCAGTGTCAATGTTTCTATAACTTTTAATTGCCGATGTGTTCAAGAGTCAGTGGACTGAAGCTGTTACCAAGGCAGCCTCTGAGTCCGACAGTAAGTTGTGCGCTATTCCAAGTAATATGAATAATATTTTTTAACCTCGTGATCGGTCAGTAAATCGAAGTTGCAAGTCTTTTTTACGAAGAGGGGCACAAACATGGTATTCCAAACAGATCGAAAGGCAAATGAAAAGGGCAAGCCATGAAATCAACGTGGGTACGCGTAACTGGCGTAAATTCAAGTTTGTGGAAGCTTTCGAGTGCCCATCATTCGTTACAAAACGACCTATACACGTTTCCCGAATTACATGTTTTTTAAAATTTAAGAATTTTGATGTTTTGACTTTAGGATCATATTCAACATCATTGAATTGTTGTGTGTATAAATTTTTAACCTAATCCGACAAGTGAAAATGCTGTTTTGGTGGTATTAATGTTACGGTCAAAATCTTCTTAAGTGAAAATGCTGTTTTGGTGATATTAATGTTACGGTCAAAATCTTCTTAAGTGAAAATGCTGTTTTGGTGGTATTAATGTTACGGTCAAAAAACTTCTTAAGTGAAAATGCTGTTTTGGTGGTATTAATGTTACGGTCAAAAAACTTCTTAAGTGAAAATGCTGTTTTGGTGGTATTAATGTTACGGTCAAAATCTTCTTAAGTGAAAATGCTGTTTTGGTGATATTAATGTTACGGTCAAAATCTTCTTAAGTGAAAATGCTGTTTTGGTGGTATTAATGTTACGGTCAAAATCTTCTTAAGTGAAAATGCTGTTTTGGTGATATTAATGTTACGGTCAAAATCTTCTTAAGTGAAAATGCTGTTTTGGTGGTATTAATGTTACGGTCAAAATCTTCTTAAGTGAAAATGCTGTTTTGGTGATATTAATGTTACGGTCAAAAATCTTCTTAAGTGAAAATGCTGTTTTGGTGGTATTAATGTTACGGTCAAAATCTTCTTAAGTGAAAATGCTGTTTTGGTGATATTAATGTTACGGTCAAAATCTTCTTAAGTAAAAATGCTGTGTTGGTGATATTAATGTTACGGTCAAAATCTTCTTAAGTGAAAATGCTGTGTTGGTGATATTAATGTTACGGTCAAAATCTTCTTAAGTAAAAATGCTGTGTTGGTGATATTAATGTTACGGTCAAAATCTTCTTAAGTGAAAATGTTGTTTTGGTGATATTAATGTTACGGTCAAAAAACTTCTTAAGTGAAAATGTTGTTTTGGTGATATTAATGTTACGGCCAAAATCTTCTTAAGTGAAAATGCTGTTTTGGTGATATTAATGTTACGGTCAAAAACTTCTTAAGTGAAAATGCTGTTTTGGTGATATTAATGTTACGGTCAAAATCTTCTTAAGTGAAAATGCTGTTTTGGTGATATTAATGTTACGGTCAAAATCTTCTTAAGTGAAAATGCTGTTTTGGTGATATTAATGTTACGGTCAAAATCTTCTTAAGTGAAAATGCTGTTTTGGTGATATTAATGTTACGGTCAAAATCTTCTTAAGTGAAAATGCTGTTTTGGTGGTATTAATGTTACGGTCAAAATCTTCTTAAGTGAAAATGCTGTTTTGGTGATATTAATGTTACGGTCAAAATCTTCTTAAGTGAAAATGCTGTTTTGGTGATATTAATGTTACGGTCAAAATCTTCTTAAGTGAAAATGCTGTTTTGGTGATATTAATGTTACGGTCAAATACTTCTTAAGTGAAAATGCTGTTTTGGTGATATTAATGTTACGGTCAAAAAACTTCTTAAGTGAAAATGTTGTTTTGGTGATATTAATGTTACGGTCAAAATCTTCTTAAGTGAAAATGTTGTTTTGGTGATATTAATGTTACGGTCAAAATCTTCTTAAGTGAAAATGTTGTTTTGGTGATATTAATGTTACGGTCAAAATCTTCTTAAGTGAAAATGCTGTTTTGGTGATATTAATGTTACGGTCAAAAAACTTCTTAAGTGAAAATGTTGTTTTGGTGATATTAATGTTACGGTCAAAATCTTCTTAAGTGAAAATGTTGTTTTGGTGATATTAATGTTACGGTCAAAATCTTCTTAAGTGAAAATGCTGTTTTGGTGATATTAATGTTACGGTCAAAAAACTTCTTAAGTGAAAATGTTGTTTTGGTGATATTAATGTTACGGTCAAAATCTTCTTAAGTGAAAATGCTGTTTTGGTGATATTAATGTTACGGTCAAAAACTTCTTAAGTGAAAATGCTGTTTTGGTGATATTAATGTTACGGTCAAAAACTTCTTAAGTGAAAATGTTGTTTTGGTGATATTAATGTTACGGTCAAAATCTTCTTAAGTGAAAATGTTGTTTTGGTGATATTAATGTTACGGTCAAAAACTTCTTAAGTGAAAATGTTGTTTTGGTGATATTAATGTTACGGTCAAAAAACTTCTTAAGTGAAAATGCTGTTTTGGTGGTATTAATGTTACGGTCAAAATCTTCTTAAGTGAAAATGTTGTTTTGGTGATATTAATGTTACGGTCAAAATCTTCTTAAGTGAAAATGCTGTGTTGGTGATATTAATGTTACGGTCAAAATCTTCTTAAGTGAAAATGTTGTTTTGGTGATATTAATGTTACGGTCAAAATCTTCTTAAGTGAAAATGCTGTTTTGGTGGTATTAATGTTACGGTCAAAAAACTTCTTAAGTGAAAATGCTGTTTTGGTGATATTAATGTTACGGTCAAAAACTTCTTAAGTGAAAATGTTGTTTTGGTGATATTAATGTTACGGTCAAAAAACTTCTTAAGTGAAAATGCTGTTTTGGTGGTATTAATGTTACGGTCAAAATCTTCTTAAGTGAAAATGTTGTTTTGGTGATATTAATGTTACGGTCAAAATCTTCTTAAGTGAAAATGCTGTGTTGGTGATATTAATGTTACGGTCAAAATCTTCTTAAGTGAAAATGTTGTTTTGGTGATATTAATGTTACGGTCAAAATCTTCTTAAGTGAAAATGCTGTTTTGGTGGTATTAATGTTACGGTCAAAATCTTCTTAAGTGAAAATGCTGTGTTGGTGATATTAATGTTACGGTCAAAATCTTCTTAAGTGAAAATGCTGTGTTGGTGATATTAATGTTACGGTCAAAAAACTTCTTAAGTGAAAATGTTGTTTTGGTGATATTAATGTTACGGTCAAAATCTTCTTAAGTGAAAATGTTGTTTTGGTGATATTAATGTTACGGTCAAAATCTTCTTAAGTGAAAATGCTGTGTTGGTGATATTAATGTTACGGTCAAAAATCTTCTTAAGTGAAAATGTTGTTTTGGTGATATTAATGTTACGGTCAAAAATCTTCTTAAGTAAAAATGTTGTTTTGGTGATATTAATGTTACGGTCAAAAATCTTCTTAAGTGAAAATGTTGTTTTGGTGATATTAATGTTACGGTCAAAATCTTCTTAATTTTCCACTTGTACTATAATAAGCCTCGGTTTCAAGCAGAGTTCAATTAGGACAGAATTAAAAAACCTGTTGTAACAGGTTGTTTGTTTGTTGTATGAATCTGAAGATTTCACATTTTATGAACTTTCAGGTAAGGATTTCAAAAATCACATTCATTTTGTTTGAAAAAGTTTAGAAATAGCAGCGGTACATCAAAGAAAACTAATTCGAGAAAGGTGTATTTATGTAAAAAAATTACTTCTGTAAACTTTAACGAAAATCAAATGCGCGAAAAAAAGATGCGAGATTTAAACTCGCGCGAAAATTTCATGAATAAAGGCCCTGTAAGAATAATAATAAGCACCCCTGCTGAAAGTGCCCTCTCGCCGTTTTCTTACTGGTTTTTAAAAATATAGGCATTTTTGCGCACGCATTGATGTCAGAGTTCGTCCCTAAATGCAAACGAAAGGTTTTCTGTTATTCCACTTATTTGCTCAAACCGTGCTAAATAAGCCCTATTTAAAAACTTGTTAGGAGTGCCTAGAAAGTTTTTTTAAGGAGATAAAATCTCAACAAGTCTTTTTCTGCATTTTTTGTTTCAAATCACAATTTTTAACTTCTTAGAAAATGAAGGAACGTTTCAACATAAATGTACCTCATCGGTTTATGCCAAAGACGTACCTTAGTCCAACCTTCTGTGATCACTGTGGATCAATGTTATATGGTCTGTTCAGGCAAGGTTTAAAGTGTGAAAGTAAGATTTCTATGATTTGTATTTTGAGAATGTTGTTTTTAACCGACTACTGAGAGCTATAAAATTTAAAAAAATTTTTGCTAGTACAATTTATCTACTAAAAAAATTTAAGAAACCTTTTTTGGGACTTAAGATTTGCACTGGCTTAATTTCGCAATATCCTCCCATAAATTGTAGTTATTCATTACTTGTTTGTTAGATACGCGCAAATTCTAACTAAAAAAGATGACGCTTGGTGGCTGAACATTTAATATTCGATAAATTTTATTCTAAAAAAACATAGGAAACTGTTGGTGCCTGAAGCATGAAATAATTAAGAAACTTATACTCTAAATTTCTCTATTTTCAGCTTGTAACACAAATTGTCATCACAAATGCAAGGAGAAGATGCCAAATCTATGTGGTATTAATCAGATGATGTTTGCTGAAGCTATGAAGAGTATAGAGGTAAAAAAATGTAGTTACGTATGACACCAAACTTTTAATATACTATGTTGGATGCCTTAGTAAAATGTATCATCGAGTTTTTACACCTTTTTTCGTTAAACCACCTTTTCATATCCTCGTGATAAACAGCTTATTGATATGAATAAAAAAACAAAAATGTGTCTTCAAGCCTATCCCTTGCAGGCTACAAATTGCATTTTAGGCCAGTTTTGTTAAACAACATGATTTACAAGCCTCGTTTGAGAAGTAACCTCTTTTGCTTCTTTTACTATACGACTTGCTTTCCAGGATAAAAAGAAACGTGGGAGTACCGTTTCCACTGATGATAATGAAGTAAAAACCACAATGGAAGAAGAATCAACATTGTATGAATCAGTGTGGGAATGGATGCCACCCACTCCGCCAACAAGAACCGCCAGTATACGCCCTGAAAGCAAAAAGAAAAGATACGATATTGAAGATTTTAAATTCCTGAAAATTTTAGGCAAAGGCAGTTTTGGCAAGGTATGTTGTAACTTTTTCTTTCGTGTTGCTTTTGTTGTTTTTGTTGCTGTTGTTGTTATCGTTGTCGCTGTTGTTGTTGTTATCGTTGTCGCTGTTGTTGTTGTCATTTTTTTTTGTAGTGATATTTAAGGCAGCCTTTCAGTTTTCTTCCATAGGTATTGTTAGCCGAATTACCAGCCGAGAACAACGCCGTGTATGCTATCAAAGCTTTAAAAAAAGACGTCGTACTTGAGGATGACGACGTGGAATGTACACTCGTCGAACGAAGGGTGTTAGCATTATCAACTAGACATCCTTATTTAACTCATCTCATGTCTACTTTTCAAAACGAGGTAACAGTGAAAGCGAGACTTTTTTATCTCGTCTTTATATGTTGTTTTTGGAATCGGGTAGTAATCAATTTAATCGATGAAAAATTTAACCTTTTATGGGCGATTTTGTGCGAGAGGCATGTGTTGCTCAAAACACATATACAGCGTTGCCCTCAGAGAACAATTTTTAGACAGCCATTCAATAGCATCAAATAAGGCTAATAAGACTACATTGAAAGTACGTGATTGAAGAGGGTATGTAAATTAAATCATTCTCTTTATGCTAACAACACCAGAACGAAAAAACAATTTCCGAGGCTTGAGATCCAACCTCAGTTTATAGAAGATGATGAAATAATATATAGTGTAATTTTTTCGTAAAATAGTTACAACAGGCCACAATCACGTAAACAAAAAAAAACATTCGTGTACGATAAATTTTTTTTTATGATCACTTAGTGTGTGTCTACTTCGGATTTAGTGCCGTTGTATAACCTCTCTGGATCTATTCCTCGGTAGAGGTGGACGGGATGGATCAAAATATGAGATAGTAAAATTGAATTCTCTTTATTTAGAGTCATTTGTTTTTTGTAATGGAATATTTAAATGGTGGCGATCTTATGTTTCACATCCAAAAGAATGGTAAATTTGACGAGAATCGGTCACGTTTCTATGGTGCAGAAATCATATGTGGATTGCAATTTCTTCACAGTCACGGAATAGTGTACAGGTATGAAGTTGCTTTTTGCTTTCGTAGGCTTGTGTTTATTGGTTATAAGGTTGATTTCATCTCTACACAAACAGATTGATTTTGAAATGTCGTTTTACGACTTTTCTTTGATGCTTCGTTGTCATATTTAAAAAGACTTTTCTTTACTAAAAAGTATTCTGTAGTAAAAAGTATTCTAAAAAGTATTCCCACTGTCGAAGAAGCTTTACAAATAAATTTTAGTTGTTTGCATTTTTTTTGTTTTTAAGAGAAAGAGTTTAGAGATACTAGATGTTATCATATTGTTAGAGTTTTTAAGATTTCGGATCGTATCCGGCCGATTTTCCTCCTTTTTCTTTTTTTCTTCGTCCGGCAATTTGACCAAAACGTCATCGATGCCGTTTCCGTTGCGGGGGCAACTTCTTGTAATGACGTATAATGCAACCAATCAGGTTCGAGTATTTTTTGTGACGGAAAGGACCACCAATCAGGGTTCAGGCCGGCTTGCTTTGTGTTGAAAAATAATCCCGGGGGCTGTACCCGAAATATATCTCAATTTTTGACACATTATAGTTCACACAAAATTATTTAAAAGTTATAAAAGTATTAAATAAGGTTACATTTAGGGTAAAGAGGCTATTTCATTCATACGGGACCCTAGTAGGTTGTATTGTTACTTCCTTTATTCTCCTCATATGTTACCCCCTTGTCATAAAAGCAGAATATGCTGTCGTAAACATAACATTTGTTTTCATGATGACGTTTTCAGCGAGAGGAACTAGACGGGCATTTCTGTCATGGTAATGTTCTGATCTGATAAGCTTTTCTGAGTAAATTCGTCACATGAGTGATAGCCAGCTAGCTTCTTTATTTCCACTCACTTGAAATGTTGAGTATCATTTGACGTTGTAAAAATGTTGTAAAATATGTGGATGTACTTTGAAAGTGGCAAAATTAAGGACTTAAATAGTGAAGCTGATATGATACTGAAAATGGAATAGTATACAACCACTTGCATGTTAGATAAGAAGAACTTTACTGAACCCTGAACAATGAAGAAGCATCTTCTGTATTCCGTTTGTTGCAAGGTGGAACATTAATTAATAACCATCTCTGAAAGTTTAATAAAGCGTTTTTGTACATGTCGAATACAGCAATGTGTAGTTAATTTTCAAATTACATCTCATGCACTTTTTATCGAATATGAAGTGCTATTTGGAATAAGGTACAACACACGTCCTTGTTCTTCAATCATAATTTAATACCAATGTTGAAATCATCCAATAGTTCCAATACCATGGCAATGCAATAGCGATGGAAATAGCTTCATTAAAACTGAACAAGCAGACAAAGTTGTACTGTTGAATTCGTTACATAGTTCAACATGTGTATTCGAACACCTTGCCAATACAATTCCACTAGTCATAAACATCGATTACCAGACAAGCTTTAGTTTCATAAACCAGTATGTACACAAAATGGTGTTGACAACTGTCAGTTCTCGTATGTTGGAATTCGGTTCGTCATGTTGCAGGAAAGAAGTGCGTTTTCAGATCATACTTCCGAACACTGATTTACCTGTACGCTGTCGTATCGTCGATGTAACTTGGAAAAAATGAACTAAAAATGAACAGCCACTATAAACTCTCAGTAAATGTTTAATCGATACTAAATGGATTAACAATCAACTAGTGAATGTTTTGCTTGTTTCAAATGTGTCAGCTAAAGCCTACATTGTCACCCCGATGGCAAATTTTACCCTCTTAGTATCTTTCCCTCTATATGCGGGATAATTGAAAAAAAAAAGGTTTATCAAATCTATTTTATACCCTCAGCATGACATAATGTTCTGAAGTTCTCATTACATGTATATATGTCTAAATACATAGTGAAAATGTAATTTAGGACAGGATCCTCACGCACTTATTGGCACTATTCAAGAACATTTTTGACTTTAACTTAAAAATGTACAGAAGGTTCGATGGAAGTGGACGAACGCAAGCTACGAATCCGAAATCTTTAAGCCTGCAAGGGCTTTTTATTATATTTTTGTTTTCTACTGAGAAACGAGTGCAATTTTTACTTATTTTTCAATTCTACAGTGCAAAAAGCTGATATTTTTTCTCTGATTGACTGACATAGCGTGAAAAAAACTGATATTTTTTTTTCCTGATTGGTTAATAACTCGCTGAGTAAAGTTATTGTTTTTTGAAAAAACGAGAACTTGTCGGTAAATTTGTTCCATAATTTTCTCCTTATAAAAAAACAATATTTTTATTTTTACGAAACGAACTAACATTCATAAATATTCACAGCTCAATTAATTTTTTGTTTCAACATAGTATCAAAGAAAAGTGCGCTCTCCACCGTAGAGATTTTGAGTTTAACTGTGACTTTAGGTTAGTGAGGTTATATCTATAG